>PISX010003227.1:0-142154 GCA_004024625.1 Mellivora capensis | reverse complement strand
AAAAAAAAAAAAGAAGAGTAACAACCTTGGGTAAAGGCTGATGAACCAGGACACAAAGATCATTACAAAAAACTGATATATATTGAACTTCGTAAAAATTTGAACTTTCTGGTTATCGAAGGACATTAATTGGAAAGCAAAAAAGCAAACCAAAGAGAAGAGATAACAATGTAACAGACAAAACCTCGTATCAACCAAATACCAAGAACCTTCAAATCAATAGGAAAAACACAGACAACCTAATAAATTCAAAGAAGTGACTTGAATAGGCACTCAACAAATGAGAATACTCAAATGGGTCATAGAGATATAAAAGGGTGTCCTACTTGTCCTTACTTCTCAGAGAAATACACATTGAAACCACAATGAAATACATACTTCCCAGAATGCCCAGCACCACAATGAATACACACTAGCCAGAATGGCTGAAACTAAAGAGGCTGATGGTTCCAAGGGCTGATGAGGATTGAGAGCAACCGTGACTCTCACCCACTGCTGGGTGGGAGTAAACTGGTACAAGCACTGTTGAAAACTATTTAGCAATATCCTTTCAGCGACATATACATCTGTCCTATGATTCAGTGAGCTTCATTCTTATGTATAAACCCAGGAGAAAGGAATGCATGTATCGACCAAAATGTACGCACAGGCATGCTCGTGACAGCTTTAGACATCAAAGGTAAAAGTTAGCAACAACCCAAATGCCCACCAACAGTAGACTGGATAAACAGACTGGGTTACACTCATCTGATGGAAGAACACACAGTAATGAAAAAGAGCCCCCTGTTGTTATGCTGCGTGCAACGACATAGATGGATTTCACAGACATCATGATCATCGAATAAAACCAGACCCAAAAGGCTAGACTACAACTCCACTTACAGGAAGATCAAGAACAGGCAAACAATCGGTGGAGACAGAAGTCAGAACAGTGATTCTGTCTGAATATGGACTGGGAGTCTCACCTTGATCGAGGGGATGGTTTTAGGGGTGCATACCCACATCAACACTCATTGAGTTGCCCACTTAAGATCTGTACACTTTACACACTGTTCTGCATTAACATTTTTAAAGAATATGATCACTACCTATATGTAGTCTTAGTGCTCCATTTGAATTACTCTCTTTGGCCTTAGGATGGCAATGGTCTGGACAGAAGGCAGTGGGGAAAGTTGGGAAGGGAGTAGGGAAACAGTGAGGAGAAAGCAATCACAGGGCCTCCTAGAATAAAAATAACCCCCTTGCAAAGCCCATATAGACATGTTAAATAAATTCCCCTATCCACCCAGCAGACGAATTTATTAAAGACCTTTACATACATGGCGACTGAAATGGCATTTTATAAAGTAGCCCTCTCCATGTTCTCGATTGTTCGCATCATAGAGATGAAGGGCTGCTCACTTTCTCACACAGGGTCCTTCGTTTCTTATTGCTACATACTTTCCATCCCCAGGGCTCCCTTCTCTGCCCCAATCAAGCACTTCTCTGATCTTAATTACAATCTATAAACAGTAGTCAATTCACGGATATGTTAAGAAGCAGTGCGGGAAGTGTCAGTGTGGGGAGACACTACTGTGTGCAGTTGTACAACTGTAAAGCAAGAAAACAAAGTGAGAGCTAGCACAATTCTTGCAGGCAGTGAAGACAGCACAGATGGCGATGGGCGGCCTGCATTCCGTGGAACCACAGCGGGACTATACTTTGCCTCTTCATCGTTCACCCAAAAGAAAAACAAAGTTTTTCATCTTGTTTTATTCCATTTACTTTCTAGGAAAGCAAATTCTTGACTGTCTGTAGGCTGAGGAAGAATGTATGTAGTTACGTGGATTATTGTAGCTTTGATTATTTTCAGTGATTCCGTCCCCAAGGAAACATATCCGTTTAGACAGAACTATACCCCCTATGCATTAAAATGCCAGTCTTTCAAAAATTCTTCAGAGTATGTATAAATGTGGCTTCCTCTTCTTCTAAAGTTCTCTGGGGTATTTTTCAGAACTTGGGTACTAAAGCATTAACTTCATATGGAATGTAGTGGCTTTGTATTTTCCCTTCTTATTCATCAAAAGAACAAGAATGATTGTACATTTAATCTCTCCTTCTACTGGTATTTATAACTTTAGCAAATAGGCCAGCACTGCGGTACGTAAAATAAACTGTTATGAATGCTCAAATGTCTACACAGCTAGCCAGTCTTTCATGAGGATAATTGTCACACATCCTTTCAACACAACAGTGCACAGTGACCAGCCTCTTAGAAAGTTAAAAATAAAACTGCAGTTAAGAATGTCAAGTTCGTTAACCTAACGATTTTAAACAAAGAAAGCAAGAGAAACAATGGTTTTCCCAATTACCCAACAAGCAGAAATGGTAGAAAAATAAATCTATAGTATTCTGCTCATACTTGAATTTCCTTTTCTAAGTCATGACATTTTTTTTTGTTCTATTTTCTTTTTGAGAGAGAGATAGTGTGTGTGCAGCATGGGGGATGGTGGGAGAGAATCTCAAGCAGACTCCCTGCTCAATGCAGAGCCTGACATGGGGCTCGATCTCATGACCCTGAAATCATGACCTGAGCTGAAACCAAGAATCAGAAGTTCAACTGACTGTGCCACCCAGGTGCCCCTTTTAGTAGAGGGCTATAAAACATCAATGAAAAGATTAAAAACTCCTCCCTAGGGGAAGGAACAAGGAGGAAACTGGAATTTGTTTTAGAAAAGAGACAAATTTTATAAAACCATGCAAATTAAAATTGTAAAGCAATGGAAAAGAATAATGGAAATGACACCAGGCTGAGTATCCTCCCAGTCGCCTGGGCTCCAGAGAAGTTGCTGTGGTAAATACCAACTTGGCCTATCTGAAGCATTCAACTCTTCATAACCGAAGCAGCACTCCAACGAGAAAAATATCACAAAATGTCCTTCCACCCATCCTTGAAGAAATACGCCAGGAAAATGAAGCCTGGTGAGTAACTACCAAGAATCCTGTCTTTTCATCCAAGCCTTCTAGACGCAAAATACCAAGCTTCTTAACCATGTGGTTGGAAGTCATCGTGCAAAGGAAAATGGCTGGCAGTCAGCAGGACCTATTTGGATGAGTGCAAACAAGCCAAGACAGATGGAACTGGGAGATACTTGTTTTCATACTCCTTTTCTGTCTACTAGTAAAAAAATATTGGCACCTGCTTTGTTCACAATTTCATGAACGAGAAGGGTGGACAATGCCCTTGGGGAAACAGGGCATCATTTACTGAGTTAACATAACAGAGAGCTGAGTGGCCAAATGACAGGGCTCAGAAGCGATATCTTGAAAGCTCAGAAGGAAGAAATGAAGACGAGAAGTGAAACGGAGCCAGCCCCAGGTTCTTAGGATGGAGTACTGCCCCCTTGAAAAGACATGTTGTCCTCATACACACACGATTTAAATAACCGCTTTCAAGAAAAGTATTCTCCCCAAAGAATGTCACAACTTTGGAGGGAAGTCACTTAACCAAACAGCGAAGAAAACCTCTGAGTTGCTGTAGCAGCTATTTCCTTTGGGTAGATGAGATTAAAATATTTATTTATGCATACTTCTTGTGTTATCTTTTGATTACTTTCCCTTTCTTTGAGTTTTAGAATGACTTGCATTTAAATTCAAAATTTCATGAGCGCCTGCTACATTCTCTTTAGTGCCAGGCAATGGTATCAAGTACAGATGGGCATTCATGGAGGGGACAGAAGTGATGACAGGCCAGAAGTCAGGTGTCACAGTGAAGGACATCGGAGGCACCTAAAGTCGTATGATTGTACGACATTTCATTATGTTACGATAATTCACCTATAAGACAATTATTCTGATACAGTGTAAGTGGCATATCAGAATTTAACTTCTTTATTTAGGTCTTAGAGAATATTAACAAGTGTGATAAAACGAGTACCCAAATCCTGTTCTTATTATTGGCCACCAGGCGCAAACTTAAAGTAATCAGGCAGTCGAAGGCACAGACACTGCCAGTAATGTAGAGATTTTCACCATTCTGAGCTACCCTGACCCTCATAAATATGATAATAACAGCATCTGAAATGGGGGCAGGGGAAACAAGTAGACAAGCAATTGTATACTTAAAAAAAAAAAAAAACCCATAAAGTGAGATACAAAAGAAACACCCTTATAGAAAAATAGCTACTATCATTCTTATAGTCTTCCTTAAAATAACTTACCTCGTAATTTACATGCGGCCTTTACACAGTTATTTAAGAAATCGGCAGCAATAGAAAAACATTCAAAAGCATTTTTTTTCATGGGTAAAAGATTCTGCAACTCCAACACAAAGAAGCATGTTGAAATTAACTGCAGGCAGCTTGATTTTCGGTTCCAGGGGGTTCACGGACTCATTGTTTTATAGAGGTTGGGAAGAATGCATGAACTCCAAAATAGCTAATTTAACTAAGTCAGCCACAAGATCTGGCATAAGAAGTAGAAGAAACTGGTCTTTTAAAACGTATTTCCTCTATTACCTGCTTGACTCTCAATCAGGCCTATGTAGTCACAAAACATATGCATCAGGACTTTTGACAGTCAGAAACCACCTGCAAATAAAATCCATCAGGGAAAAAGGGGAGGGGTGATTTGGCTTTCTCTCCAAAATTAATATTATAAAGAGAATTTAGCGTATATATCTGGTTTTTTTAAGATCTACTCCTTTTTCATTCCTAACACTAAGAGTCCTTTTGCTGAACATTTTCACATGAAGCATTTTTCAGTTTACTCCTGCTATGACTCGGTGAAAGCTTTGTGAATTTCAAAGTGCAAGTCACCAGCCACGAACAGCTTGCGCACAGTCTAAGTGCTGCAGACTCAGCATCAGAGCTGTCTCTCTGGAATTTCTAAGTAGGGTGAGCATGAAGACATTCGAAAAGGGGGCACCACTCTGAGTGTTTCTGAGGTTCTTCCAAAAGCCCATTCTAGGTAATTCCGGGAGCCTCATTGTGATGGATTAGCCTTCTCTTTCCATCCTCCTCTTACCCTGCCTGCCTTTTCACCCATTCAGTTTTCTGTCAGGTCCTTCAGAAGAGGCACTGAGAATAAAGGAAAAGGAAACCCTTCAATTTCACTCTCCAGGAGTCAGTGACATCATCATTCCTTAGAGTATACTCTTTTCTAGGTCACTTTCCATTAACAACAAAGTCCCTTCAGTTCATACTTTACAACTAGTATTTTCTATCAGGATGCGTAGTTTAACAAATGAACTTAGACATTTCCAAATCTATTCAACATAACTATAGACATAAACGGACATTTTCTTGGTCATTGTAATGCTGTGCCTGGATGGAATCACATTCTGTGGATTGGCTACAGGTTGGTAATCATTCGCGTAAAGATTTCCCATCATTACCATGAAAAACTACAAGGTAGGCATACAAAACTTTCACTGGTTCATGACAATCGTGGAGCCATTTGGGCCACTGAAAAGTATAAAAAGCTATTTCCAATAACCACTGTGGACAAACATGTGAAGAGAATAATATAATATTTTGAAAATATTTTAATATTTGCCATTTTTTGCCTGCGCTATTAATATATACATGGATTTAGTAATAAATATGCTACCATTACATAGAGTGCAATATTTTTAGTATTCATAACTGGTTGAAATTAATGCTGCTATTATCTTAAGAAAGGAATAAATAAATATCATGCCCAAGTTCCAAACCAATGCTCAAGAAGTTGTCATTAACAAAAATTATAAAATAAACAGGCATCATCTTTTAAGCATGATTCTTGTAAACATAGCAAAGATCACTTTTCTCAGTCCTGCCATTTTGTGTGATGGCTTTAAAAAAAAAACACAGCATACAAGTCCTATCACTTCTTTTTTTTGCATAGGGAATGAATTAATCGTATTTGAAAATGCAGCAAACTTTCAGTGAAATGTCTTCATCACATAGCACTTGTTTTCTCTAGGAATTCGGAACTTTGGAGCAATAAAAGTGCTCTGCATAAGTTTATAAAATATGCCTTCTGGATTTAAAATTTAACAGAAAAATTTCAAGACAAGTCATAGTCATGATTCTAAAATACTATGTACATAATATCCGACTACAGGAGGGCATGCCTCGCTGCAGACAACACAGTGTACGAATGTGAAGCACAGTGTTTCATAGAACTTCCCTTTAGATTTTCTGCACATTGGTGCCTAAGTGGCTAATGATTACGCCCATTCCACTTGCACAAACAAGGTAGAAAGGGGGATGTGAGGACGAATTTAAAGGGGATAATGGAAAAACTGGCAAAAATGCAGTACATATGCTTTAAACAGTGCACTTTATAAAACAGTTTGCTTTATTCATATTCTCTTATAAAGTGCAATATTACTTAAAACAGAGACCTGTACCTTATTATTTTGCAATAACCATGAAAACAAGTCACCAGGAAAGAGCAGTGCAAAATTAAAAACATAAGTAGCTTAGCATGCATCTCAGAGAGATCCCAAATGCAGAGCACGGGACCTTAAGTTCCTGTACTTTTTATTTATTTATTTATTTATTTTTTACTTTTTAGAAAAAGATTAATAATAACAGGTTACCATCATATGTAACCATAAAATAAAGACAATAAGTTAAAATCCTCTCTCAAGAAATAAGCGTTTGCCACACACACAATTCACTACAGAATCATTCCGAAGACCCTCAGACCTTTTTCTCTGAGAAATCACTGTTCGAGGGGTGCATCTCTTAAAAACCCAGGCTGTCCACAAGGCAAGGCAAAAGGTATCGTCATCACAGTACAAGTGACTCTTGCTGGCAGACATCTGGAAAACCCTCGACTCATTCCGTGAGCAGCTCAAACCTACCCGGTCCCTAATTAGATTTATAGACAGACACCTTTGCTCTTTCCAGAACAGTCCTGTTGGCATCATGCTAGGTCGCTAAACAGTATAACAGGTGCTCTAGTCACAGTAACATTCTCTGTCCAGTGCTTTTGGACAAGGATAACCAACTGGGCTTTCCTGAAAAAAATTCCCTAAGAGGCAGATTCCAAAAAGACCAACCGGACACAGTTTGAAAAGTGTAAGACATCACCTCAGGCACATGCTGAGGGCATTCAAGGTGCGATGGGTCTTCACTGGTGACATTCCTACCGTCCCTGCGCCGCTCAGTCTGAGAACTGGAAGAGTGTATCTGGGTTACTGGGGTCCGCGGGGTTGCTGGGCTGCAGGGTCTTAGTGGGCGTGGTTTTCCCGTGGGAGTGAGAGGAGGACGAGTGAGAACTTTCGCTGGAGCTGCTGCGTGTCTCTGTACTGGTGCTGGTCTTCTTCATCTTCCTTCTCTTCGCCAAAGGGGCCTTGTCGACATTCTGAAGGCAAAAGCCCTCTCTCTTGTATTTGTTAAAGGCCTAGGGGAGAAAGAAAGGGAGGTCTTGTGAAGGTCAAGTGTTCTCTTGGCAGCTAGGGCTCCTAGCAGAAGACAACTTTCATCGCCAGTCACAGCTCCAAATTGCTCTGGGAACAAGGTCCTGAAAACCATCACTCGCAAACCTCCTGGCAGGGTACGGAGGCTCATGCTTAGAGTCTCAAGGATTCTGTGTAAATCAAACCAGCCAGGCTGCTCAGGAGTTAGGGTTCTCATGAATCTTTTGAAGAAGTCAGTGTTACCTTTCAATAAAAAACACCAACCTCTCAAAAACAAACAAACAAAACAAAACAAAAAACACCAACCTCTCAACCCCCCGTTACTTTTTTTAGTTCTGTGTCTGAGATTTAAAATTCTGACCACAAAATCCCCATACAGAGCAGACTGGATCTGTTAGGGCTCTCCTCTTCACTTCCCGGTCGGGGTAATTGGGGTGTATCGGGTACCTCATCTGCACAGAGAGGCTCAGCTCCACCTGCCTCGGCCTGGCTTTCTCCTCACAGCTTCCTGTCTCCACTTCTTTCAGCCTCAACTTTGGGTGTTGCCAGGGTTACTCTTGATAGCTTTGCATCAAATGTCACTGGGAAGTCGGGGATCATCTGTACAAACTAGCAGTTCATCTCTTCACACCTCAACATATCCTAGGTCATTAATTTTTAATCCATGTCTGCAACTGAGGAAGAAATGCTAGCCCTTTTCCTTTCTCAAGATAATCCCTTCAGAGGTACGTCACTTCTCCCTAACTCATCTATTCCTTATACAATTCTCTTAAAACCTTTGCATGTGCTTGGCACGAATGAGCTACTCTTATTCCCTACCCCTCACAGTGCGGAGGGTATGTTAGGTATAAATGGCGGCTGAGTGAATGGACTTTTCACATGTCCCTTAGTTCCTAATGTTCATTTATAGCTTTTAAAGAAAATGATTTAGCCTATTTGAGAGAGAAAAGTTCCAATATAGTGCATATTGTTTTCATTCACTGAAAATTTTCAACTCTTCAAATATCAAACTACTGCCTCATCTCACAAACTCATCCGAAATGTCTAGTAAGTATTTTGTGGGCTGGCAGTGACTCGGATCCCCCACGTACCTTCTGTTAATACATGTGTTTTTATCATGGAGGGATTTATAAAAACACACCTAGAATGAAAACAACACGTTCTTTTAAATGTACCACTAAGACTGTGTCTTGGAGGTTATGGAGTAAACGCATCTGATTCCTTTTCAAACCTGCCCGCCATGTGTGGAGCACAGGGCCTTACGTGGAAGGTTGCTTTCACACAGGTTTGCACAGCAGCTCCTGAAGACCCTAGAATGTCTGGAGTCATCAGAGGATTTGAGGACAGCTGACTGCCGTCTTGAAGCCATTCGTTGTATCTCAAGCCTGACATTTTAAGCCTTTTATTTGGATCGACTGTGAGGAGTCCTATGGGAATAATTAAGATATTTTGTTTCAAACATAAATTTCAATCAGGTCCACATGACACAATGGTTTTGAGAAGGATTCAAACTCCTACAGAGGTCATTACATTTTCATATACATTTCCACCCCTCAGTAAATCCTGAACGCTAACGACCAGGCCCACAACAGCTTGTGTCTACCGTAGGCTAATTGACTTCTCCTGAGAAGAGACTTGGCGCCCAACACAAAAGACTCCCATTGGTGAGTGGGAAGCTCCACATGAACAGAGAGTACCTAGATGCACTTCATCCGTGTGCGAACATCTTGTACAACTTAGCAAGTGCAGTAAGCCGCTAGAGACACGAAGATGGAGGCCCGAAGAGGAGCCACGAGGAGACACACAGACAAAAACCAACCGTGACAGCATCGGGAGACAAGCGCAAGAGTAACACCCCCATGCACAGAGTGTTGGCGACCCACGGGGAGAGCTCTGACCACAGTGTGGACACCCTGGAAGGCTTCCAGAAGATGAGTCCTGGGGGATGAGTACAAGCGGGCTCGATGAAGAGGGGTGCCCCAGGATTAGAAGGAGCAAGTGTGAAGTCATGCAGGAATCTGAGCACGGGCACATGGGAAGAATTCAAAGGCAGCGTGAGGGGAACAGGAGGCAGGGGCAGGTAGGGCCAGTTCCTCAAGGGTTCTGGATTTCATATGCTCCATACGCGAGTCTGACCGGAAGCTAACAGGGCCTCTCTGAAGGACTTTTAGCAGAAGAGAGGTACGATACATCTGGATATGAGGACGGTCACTCTGCCGATTGATAACAGAGAGGTCAAGGCAGAGGCAGTGACACAAACCAAAAGGGTGCCGTGGGCTCTCAGGAGAGAAAGGATGGCAGGAACTGGGGGGCGGCCACGTGAATGGGGATGAGGGGGTGGTGAGGACGGAAGGTGAACTGCAGGACTGGGTGGCTGGCTGCGGAAGGTGAGGAAGGTGGGGGGTGGATGGTGACGTCCATTCTGGCTGCCTGGCAGTGCAAGAGGGGGATGGGATGGGGCATATTTTGGGGACAAGGACAGCAAAATAATGTCAGTTCACTTTGGAGGTGGTAGATTGAGATGCTGGTGGACCCTGCAGATGTGGAGAATACTTCTAAGGGACAGTGTTTTGGTAAGAAAAATATAAGGCTCAGTAGAGTAATGGGAAACCTTCTAGAACACATGTGAATTCCTTAATTAAGAATGGGTATGTTTCCACTTCAATCACTACGCATCATACGCAATGTAAAATTTCACTAAAGTCTTACCTTGGATCAAATCTTTAGCTTCTTGGGATACATTCTTCCAGGCTTCTCCTTCAAAGGAGAAATCTCCCTTTTTAATTTTCTTCATGATTTCCACCGCACTGGTGCATGTCAAACTTCTGTCATGAGACTGGAATGGAACTTGCCCTGACAACATTGTATACTATTAAGAAAAAAAAAAAAAAAAGAAGAAACAAATGAGAATGTCTGCCAAAGTCATTGTCAAAGCCATGCTAGTCGTTTCATTACCAACTTCATCAGCATAATTTACCAAATACGACAACTAGCATTACTGGGTTTAAAAGACTATGTAGCCTTCTTCTATCACGGAAGCAACAAACACATATCAAAGACTTGTAAATAATAGTGAGGCAGCTTATTAGATCAAAATTTAAAGAGCAAGAAGAAGAAAACAAGGACATTCCAACTACTTCAGAAAAGATAGTACTACTGTTACCAGAAAGTTGAGAGAGAGCAGAACCCCTCATTAACTTTTTTTTCCTTCTATTCAGTTCCACACATCCTTTCCTCAGGACATTAACTGTGGTTAAGGGCTTCAAACATTTTAATTTAGGCCTTCCTATTTTGGTTGTAATTACCACTTTCATTTTATTTTTCTCACTGTGGCATTAAATGGAATGAATTCTCTAAAACCACCTGTTTTCACTGTAGCCATGTGTTTGGAAATTTATGTTTAAGGTTTTTGCCCTTTAAGAAGTCAACAGAAAAACTGGAAAGCTAAGTAAGGCTTGTCTGTGCATCAGAGACTAAATTTAAAACTTTAAACTTCTTGGAGGGTTTTCTCTCTGCTCGCTGAGAGACTTACAGGCCTGCAGAGGCGACAGACAGCCAAAAATGGTGGAGTGAGGTGACAGTGTCCGAGCGCAGACACCATGGAAGCGCCACCCCGTGAGGAGAAGGCGGTGGTGTCAGTAGGAGCCTGCTCACCAGGCGGTTACTCTCGAAGGGACACAAAGAGGAGGGTCTCTGTTTCAAACCCAGCCCCGTGACGGAGAAGTCCCCGTGACGTGGAGGGACTCGGCCATTTCCCTTTTCTGGCCGTGTGTCTGACAAGCAGGGTCACCCTCATGATGCCAAGATGGTGACGCCACTCTCACACACTGGCTCTCACAGAAGATGGACGTTCCCAGACAGGAAAATAAAAAGGACATCAAAAGGGGACAGCAGGAGATACGAGTAGGTGGGTGTTCCACAAACCCTGGCTGAGGGTGACTGAACACAAAGGAACGAAGCCCCAGAAAGAGCAGAGAAGACACCTGGCTCCTCTGAGGTGACCAGAGACCAGGAGGCTCTGGGCGCATTTGGACTTTGTGTACCAGAAAACTGTGCCTGAGAGAATAACGGACGGAGAGTGTGAAGATCGAAGACGCCGAGGGGAAGAGACCTCCGTTACTGACTTGGAGCAACCCGACGTGAAGATATGTGTTCTAAGGAGGGAAATGTGGAGACACCGGAAGAACAATGACAACACAATTTAAGAAAACCAAAACCCTCCCTAAATCTTCTCGCCTTTACCCTTCCTGCACACACAGTGACGTTCAGCACTTCCCCGACGTCTCCCTCCTCAGACGCCAGCCCTGGCTTCCCGACAGGGACCCAGTGGACAGGGACCCACCTCACTGGTGTCTCGCAGGCTCCGACCCCGCCCGCCAGGCCCAGCCTGTGAGGCCCCCGGGTTCCCACCCTGTGTTCCACACCAACAGTTTCTTGGCCTCCCTGACGGCGCTCCAGCTACTCAGTCTCCTTAGAAGGCCATTTTCTTTTGAGCTGACAAAGGCCCACCCCTGCTCCGGTGTAACTTTCCAGGATGTGTGACTAGAGCCTCCGCCATCTGCCATCCTTACTCCAGAGAGAAGATCCATGGCAGGAGGGGAACATGAGCTTTTGAGTCAGACAGACCTGGCTCTCTGCTTTCTCACTTCCTAGCTTCTATTTTTTTTTAGCTGTTTCGTTACTAGGTTGGGCAAATCATTAAGCTCTCCGAGGCTGTCTCTTCATCTTTATCATCAGTGTGACAGGTCGGAGCAACCCACTGCCTTTGGTAACAGCGGCAGCTGCTCAGTAGTATGCCCAACTTCCCTGTTTTCCCTTCCTCCTCCTCCTCTGGTTGGAAGGCAGTAGGGACCCCATTCCTGAGTCATGCAACTTTAAAGTCCCTTCCTAAAGGTCCACCTTCTAGATCACTGCTGGCACCAACTATCTTAGCCCAGGTCCCCCAGAGAGCAGAGTCTAAAGTAAAGGCTACTACACAACTGCGTTAAGAAGTGTGGTCCCTGCGGAGGAAGAATTGAGGAGAACAGGGAACAGTGTCCACACCAAAGGCACCGCAGGCCTTGGCTAAAAGGGACCAGTTGGGAGAGCGGCCACGCTGAATGTGGTACAAGTCAGTATGGGGCTGGCACTGATAAGCACCTACTTATCTGGTCAATAGGTTCTTCTTGATTTCTACCAATAGGAAAGATCAATGCAGTGAGTCTACATGGCAAGGACAGCATTCACTGTGCTGTCTGAAAGCTATGTGAACTCTCCAGCTCTGTTCTCATACAGCCTGTTAGGACTCTGACCATCCTGACATTCTCAAGAACCCCATGCTGGCTGTTGGTATTGATGTCTTCATGAAGGGAGACCTGGTGGGCGGGAACCAGCAGTGTCCTACATGCCTTCTAAGCGCACGGATGGCAGAGCGGGGGCCACAGACCAGACAAACATTCGGGGGACTGTCACACTGGTAAAGGGTTTAGAGGTCCTCTGGTTAGGGGCACAGAGACTTGTCCCTGAAAGACAAACTGCTTGTACCTTGTACCGCTGAGAAAGAGGCATAGGATGTAGTGGGCTACTTGGGACTTTGGTGACAGCATATATTGCTTTCTCGAGAATTCTGCTCCAATCCGTTTATCAAGTGACTGGGAAGGCTACCAGTTTCAAGTGTGGCCTGGAGTCAAGGAGTTCCGCAGCAGGTCCCAGCTGTAACACAGGATGTCTTCCTACCTAGGCCATCCGTTCTGGCTGACTCGATTGTGCTAGAGGTAAGAATGCAGTGCAACGTCTCTGGCAAGTGCATGAGAGGAGTCGCAGGGCAGATGTGAAGGATTCTGGGGTGGGGTTCTTGCCTTCTGTGGCAGAGAACTACTCTCTGAGAAATAGCTCCTGGATGCTACTGGTTCCTAGCAGACCATGTGTGCCCATGGAAGGGATACCAAGACCAGTGCATCGTGTGCCCGGACCAGCAGCTGTGCCGACTCAAAGTCGCAGCAGCGATTCCGTGTACTGTGGACACGGCACACTAAGAACCAGCCCCAGGAGGTCCAGAAGGCAGGAGTAAGTCACATCCATGAGTGTGTGTTACCTATCTCTGCTGCATCAACATTCCTAACTCAAGCCAGTGGCCTCACTGAGGAGGGGTTCCCGATGACCAACTGATGGAGGAAGAAGGGAAATTGGGCTTGCTTGCTAGATGGTCTATTAGAACACGAAAAACTCAGAGAAGTTCCCTGCTCAGGACAACGTCCTGTGGTTGGAGCTCTGTTCTTGAGGATCATACTGAATCATCAGCTGGTGCTGGCTCCTCATATCTAGATTCTTTTTTTTTTAAGAGAAAGAGGTGGCGGTGGTGGGGGGGAGACTGAAATTGGTGGGGTGGTGGGCAGAGGGAGAGGTAGAGGATCTTAAGCAGTCTCGTTGCCCAGCGTGGAGCCCCACACAGGGCTTGATCTCATGACCCTGAGATCATTATCGGAGCCAAAATCAAGAGTCAGATGCTTAACTGACTGAGCCACCCAGGTACTGCCCCCATATCTAGATTTTATGGGTACACGGCCCACTTATAAAATTCATGTATCTGTCCCTGCAAACTTAGAGCTTGCTTCCTTGGAGGTCTTGGTTCATGAACTCAAGGGATCAGTTGCACTATACAACAGATGTGCGTCATCTGCAATCCCTCTTTCTCTGCTTTCTTCCTGCTCCTGGGATTATGCTCCTTAGGAACAAGACGAGACATACATTAGCTTCAGGTTCTGCTTTCTGGGGAGCCCAGACTAGAATACCTTTCTATTACTGATGAGCATTTGATCTGTTTCCAGTTTGGAGCATTTTAAAACATGCTATATATTTTTAATTTTTTTAAAAGATTTTGTTTATTTATTCATGAGACACGCACAGAGAGAGAGAGGCAGAGGGAAAAACAGGCTCCCCACTGAGCAGGAAACCCGACGTGGGACTCAATCCCAGGACCCTAGGATCATGACATTAGCTAACGGCAGGCACTTAACCGCCTGAGCCACTCGGGCACCCTATATATTCTTCCTTATACCCATCTTTTGGAACATAAAAATACAATTTCTCTTGGGTTTATTACTGAGGGTGAACTGCTGGGTCATTTGGTCTGTGTATGTTCAGTGGACTGCCAAACAGTTTTCTAAAATATATTCCACTTCTTAATCCTACCCTACTTCCTAAAAGATATGAATGTAGCTACATATGAGAAAGTAACCTTTGTAAATACAGTTTTCTTGCTTTCTGATGCGTAGTAATGTAGCAGGCTGTTGGGTAGAAAAACTAATTCTCCATCTTTAGAAGTATTTAAAGGAGACCAGTGATCAGGGACCTTGTAGAAAAGATCCCTGCTCTGGAAGAGGCAGAAATAGACAAACTTTAGTCTCCTCTTGACTCCAGTCAATATCTTACAATTTTAGTTGATTATCCAGGAGTCAACTTGTGTTGAAAATAATTTTGTGCCTGCAAGTTGTTTGCAAACAGTGTGGCAAACAGTATTTACACACTTCAAGGTATATGTCTATGTATGTGTTTGGGACCATATCTATATCATATCTATGCATGTACCTGCACACGCATACACATATACAAAGAGAGTGTGCATAAGAGAGAAATCGAGAGAAAGAAAAAGGCAATGTGGCAAAATGTTAGACATTCACAGTATTATTGTCTCAATTTTTTTCTGGGTCTGAAATTTCCAAAATAAAATTTTGAGAAAAAAGTAAAACAATAAGATCTCCTAAATAAAACACTTGGAAGAATTATGTTTTAAATGGAATTGTATATGGCGGCTGGCTGCCACAGAATCCTATCCCACATGAATACTCTGTGTTAGGGGCTCAGTGTTTTGTGCCTCTGAAGTTCCTATGTTGGGGCACTTGGACGGCTTAGTTGGTTAAGTGTCTGACTCTTGGTTTTGGCTCAGGTTGTGATACCAAGCCCTGCTTCAGGCTCCCTCAGTGGGGAGTCTGCTTGAGATTCTCTCTCTCTCTCTCCCCCTGCTCCCAAGCATGCACACACAGTCTCTCTCTCTCTCTCTCTCTAAAATAAATAAATCTTAAAAAAAATTTCTATGTTGAAGACCCAGCTCCCGATGTGACTATATTTAGAGACAGGGCCTTTATGGAGGTAATTAAAGTCACATGCAGTCATAAGGGCGGGGTCCTGATCCAATGGGATTAGTGTCCTTATAAAAAGCAGCAGCCAAGAGCTTGCTTACTCGCACTCTCTCTCCCAGCACACTCACGGAGGGAAGGCCATGTGAGGATACAGAGAGCAGGTGGCTGTTTACAAACCAAGGGGAAAATCCTCACCAGACGCCAACACTGCGGGCATCTGGGTATTGGACTTCCCAGCCTCCAGTCTGTGAGAAAATAAATTTCTGTTGCTTGAGCTACCAAATCGGAGGCATTTTGTTATGGCAACACCAAGCTAAGCCACTGGGTAAGCTCTATTTTAATTAAAGTCCTATGTGTTTCTGACAGGGACTGCATACCCAACGAGGAAGACTGGGTTGTAGTCCAGCCATAGGAGACTACATGAAGCAGCTTCCTGGAGTATTAATTTTATTCAATGGGGGTGATGTAAATTATTTTCATATTTTTATAGCCACTTTCATGTTTATTAGATAGAACACACAAAAAAACCCATTGATTTCCTTTCTTTCTTTCTTTCTTTCTTTCTTTTTTTTTTTTTAAAGTAATCTCTACACCCAATGTGGGGCTTGAACTCACAACGCTGAGATGGAGAGTTGCATGCTCTACCGACTGAGCTGGCCAGGCACCCCAAAAGGCCATCGATTTCTAAGGCAAATCAGGAGACTCCAAATAAACTTTGTGCTTGCTACGGAATCGCTGGGGCTTTGTGTCTAGATCTTCCGGAGGCATGCATTCATGCGTGTGGAAAAGTCTGCAAAGCATTCTGTTTTTTTTGTGACCGTTTAATTCGTGTGCTAACTTTGTTCTTCGTCTGAATTTCATTGTGTATCTCTGAAAGGCGAAGTTTCTTTTAAAACCAGAACCACGACACCATGATCACACCTGAAAGAAATTAGTAGTAATTCCCTTATATCATCAGTAGCCAAACGGTATTCAGATTTCTCCAGCCATGTCACACACATGTATATATCTACGATTACAATTACATCTGTATGGCTCAGAGTTTGAATTTAATAAATAGAATTAAAATTAGAATTTGCTTGGGGCGCCTGGGTGGCTCAGTGGGTTGAGCTGCTGCCTTCGGCTTGGGGCATGATCTCAGGGTCCTGGGATCGAGCCCCACGTCGGACTCTCTGCTCAGCGGGGAGCCTGCTTCCCTCTCTCTCTCTCTCTCTCTGCCTCCTTTCTGCCTACTGTGATCTCTCTCTGTCAAATAAATAAATAAAATCTTAAAAAAAATAAAATTAGAATTTGCTTGAATCAGAATTCAAGCAGATGTAAATATTGTTTCAGAAGTGTCTTTCGGTCTACAGGTTCTCGGGCTACCCTTTTTCTCCTAGAGAAGCTGCGTTATTTGTCCCGTAGAACTCCCCACAGTCTGGATATTGTGGCTGAGTCCCGTGCTATCGTGTAAGCTGCTCTTTGTCCCCTGCCTGTCTTAGCAACTTGACGAGTAGATCGAGAGAGAAGCATGGCTTCCAAACCCAAGCCGTTACACAGTTATTTCCATGGATGTGGCATTCGGAAGCGTGAAAATACCTGTCCGTGTGCCCAAGACTGTCTTTTAAAACCTTAAAGAGGTTGAGGATTATCACTGACCTATATTTAAAGTAAAGGCTCTTTTACCAAGGGCCATTCTATACTATTGCTAAAATTGGGAAGCTCCTTTTTATTTAGACGGATTTTTTAGGAGAATGCTAATGAAAATATAAGAGGTTTTAGTCCTTAAACGAAACTCTCAAATCTATAGAAGTTAGTTATTTTTTATTTAAAAGATCTTATTCATAAATGTTTAATTTTAGTTCGAAAATTATAAATGATGACTTAAAATTGCTGAAATGAAAACCATTTAAAACTTAAAAATAAAAGAAGAACCATCGTTCGGGGACAACGGGCTATAGCCACTGGGGGAAAACAAGCTGACACCAAAATAAACCCCAGATGAAGTGCAGATTTAAGTATAAAAAGAAAATATAATTCTAGAGGAAATTTTAGGAGAATGTTTTTGTAATCTCGGGTTGGGGTAGGGGTGGAGGGACAATCTGACATCAAAGCCACATATTGTAAAGGAAAAGACTAACATCTTACTATATAGAAATAAAGAATTCTCCATTTAAACCCTCCTAACACCCAAAAGAAAATCCCGTATTACTATATACAATGTTTTCAAACAAATGACCAGATCAGAAAAAATATCTCCAATATCAATGGCAGACAAAGGATTAAGATCCTTCCCAGAGCTTTACAGTAAGAAAAATTTCCGCCCAGGAAAATGGGCAAAGCTCATAAACAGCAAGTCATAAAAAAGAAAATACAAATGTCCAAATACTTCAAAAGATGCTCAAAACTAAATATTCATCAAAGAAATGTATGCAAGTTATAACAACAGCGGGAAATAATTTAAGATTGAAATCGATAGTATCTGATGTATTCGCACACAGTTGATGAGAACATGATCTGTTAAACCTTCTAGAAGGAAATCCAGGCTTATATGTCAAAATAAAGATGTGCATGTCCTTCTCCTAGGAGTCTATTCCAAGGAAATAATGAGACAAATGCAACCACATATGTTAAAAAAAAATCATTTACGTAGTCTGTAATTAGCAAAATACTAGAAAACACTAACTGCTCATTAGTAAAGAAATGGTTAAATGAACTCTAGAAGCCCAAACCACATGCATAATATAATCTCATTTGTTAAAAAACCCACATAGTTGACAGAAAACACACATAACATGGTGGCGGTAGGCGGGGTGGTTAGGAGCGGGGGAGCTCGTACACATCATCTCCACACAATGAGATTATGAGTGATTTCACTTGTTCCTTAAATCTTTCTGTATTTGTCTGAAATTTTCTCCCTAAGATTATGCATTACAAATTACATGCAGAAAAAGTCAAGCTATTTTGAGAAGAAACATGCCAAGGTTTTTCTAGCTTAATGTTGTTTCTGATCATGGCAGCCAAGGACATTGTGTGAAAAGCATGCTTACCACGATTACTATAAGTTACTATAAATATTTCTTGTTCTAGCAATTAATTTGTTAATTTATCCTAAATTATCTTCTTTAATTATATTTTTAGTCTGAAAATCTCACAGAATGTATTTTTTTAATGTTTTCTACTAATAAGTTACTTTACCATTTTCACATTATATTCAATATGCCTATCTTTTGAAAACAGCTTCTTTAAAAAAAAAAACCTATATAAATTCCTATGTACATAAAATGCAGGGCCTCCAATATTTCAAAATAAACCAAAATAAAAGTTTCTACATCGTCTCCAGTGTAAATTTTAAAAAAGGGAA
Organism: Mellivora capensis; assembly: GCA_004024625.1. NCBI lineage: Eukaryota > Metazoa > Chordata > Mammalia > Carnivora > Mustelidae > Mellivora > Mellivora capensis. Next base: position 123,304 of record PISX010003227.1, on the reverse strand, counting down.
ACAGTGTTGGGTTAGAGCTTTCATAGACTATACAGAAAAGAAACCCATCTGCCAATTTCCCCCACAACCTGAAGAAAAACAGCACAGAGAGAGAGAGAGAGAGACGGGTAAGAGGCCATCTGGAAACTGCCTAGGTTTACTGGCTCTAGGGAAATGAACTCACCAAAATGACACCTAGGCTCCAGAGGTCACAGGACTCATCATAGCCGTTATGATTCAAGAGCTCGGGGGCCGCATAGTGCAGCGTGAAGCAGGGCGTCTTGAGAGGCTGGTTATCAGGTGGCTTTAAACGTGCAAACCCAAAATCGATTACTTTAATTTCCAAATTGTCATTTTCATCAGTGAACAATAAATTCTGTAAGATACAAACACTTCAATTAGTCTCTTGTGAAACTGTCCCGGGACTTGGGGATGCCATTTTTGTAACACCATTTATCTATACACTGATACTGGACTCAGGCTCAGAGAGAGGTCTGCTGGGGAGGGTCTCTGGGAGCTTGATGTCGGTGAACTGTTGTTCTCTGCCTTACGCTTTGTTTGGATTATTTTAATTTTATAATGTCTTGTGAAACATTGTTCAATTGTAGCACGCCTCTTCCCATGTTAGAAGAGCCTTTGTCTACATTTTTCTCTCGGTGTTTGCCCTCTACCCTCCTTCCTCAAGCTCCCTTCTGACCTGGCTCACGTGTTCGTACTCCTCGTGTGGAGAGATCACCCAAACTGTGCCACCAAACTGAAGTCAGGACTCTTTCTGTTTTCTGCTAGCATGTTTTCTTTCTGTTCCTTAGCATCTTGGTATTAGAAATTCAATGTCTTCCTCCCCCATTAGACCATCACCATTCCCTAATGGCAGGGACTATGTGTCCACCATATTTATGACTCTAGTCCCCAAACCTGGACACTCATATGGTAGGGCTTTGGTAAATATCCATCCATTGAATGAAGTCATAAATAAAATAGCTGTCTCTAGTATATCTTATTAAAGAAGACATGGTAGGGGCGCCTGGCTGGCTCAGTTGGAAGAACATGTGACTCTTTATCTTGGGAGTGAGTTTAAGCCCCACATTGGGTGTAGAGGTTACCTGAACCAATAATAAATCTTCAAAAAATAAAAAAGAAAGAAAGAAGACATGATAAAGACCTACATTACATTTCAGTAATATTTTCTCCCAAACAGTTAATACTTGGGCATTTTTTGATGCTCATGGATATCATCCCTCAGTCGTTCAGAAACACTGTTTCCTTAAATCCTTTGTCCTCCAAGCCTTCTCAGTCACTAAGGCTTTACTGTATCATTTTTGTGTTTATCACACATTTAATAAATGCTAACCATCTGATGCACAGTCACCTCTTTTTTCCGTCTATCAGGCTAGTACCCACAGTGGGTGAATCTGCTTACATTGTCTTCAGACATCCTGACAAAGCCTCCTATGTCTCTGTACTTATTAAATTATTCCTCAGATCTGGAACATCATTTGCTTTGTTATTATTATTCCAACTAAAATAAAAGACACCACAGAAGGCTTCATTCATACCAAGAAGAAAAATCTTCTACGCCTTCCGTTCAAAAGTTAAAAATGAATAAAGCAGGAGGAAAGAAAAGCAGAAATATTAAAAAGTTTTCTTAAATGTTCTCTATACAATGCTTGATCCTGAATGCATGATGGAATTACAATGTGGATATGACAGAATGTGAGGTTCACCACCACTAAGTGAGGGCTGGGCTTCCTGAGCTCCCATTCCAGAGAAGTCTCAGCAAGTGGCTCCCTAGCGCCTCTGCGGTGTGAACATGCCCCTGGCCCCTGGCTTCATCCAGTCTGCTCAGCCTTTGGAAATGACTTCAGTTTATGCTATATTAAGGCTGGCAGAGGACTTCCTTAGCCGCAGTTCTTGAAATGCAGGAGACTCCGCTCTCCGAGTGCAGCTGGGTGCGCATGGGCGAGAGTGGCAGGAAGCAGGGGCCATTCAGCCTCATCTCAAGCTCCACCTGAAACTAATTTGAGGCAGTTTTTCTTAATCTTTCAAGAGTATGGGGTTGAGTTTGAAAAGTAGAAAGTAGCCCGCCAGGAATGTCAGCCAGCTTCTAAATTTGTCTACTTCTCACCTAGAATTTAGGATTTTACCTAAGCAGAAAGCCAAGGCCACACAAATATCAACCAAGAGATATATAATCAGATCTTAAACTATGACATCAGTGGGAAGGGAATTAAACTTTTAGTTTGGAAATAATATACTCTACCATTTAAAAGTCCAAGTGAAAACTACTTTATTATGAGGATGTTAGTACAAAGGCACATTTTTCTTTCTCCACGGTCTATTTTGATTTAGGGCTGCTATCACTGTGGTAGAATGTCCCAAATAATATGACAATTCTTCGTTTCAGAGGATTATTTGAAAGAAAAGGTTTGTAACAAATAAGAACTAAGCAACATAAGTATCTTTTTTATCAGTAAAATAGGAAGGCAAATTTAAATTCTGTTGGAGAGGACAGTTGCCTCATTTGAGACTCATGGGATGACAGATGGCCAGTTATCAAAGAATAAAACATGTGAAAATGAATTCTATACAGTCATGGAACAGATCTTTTCAATTAAAAAAATTACATGCTTGTTCCTTGTCTATCAAGAAAACATTTAAGTGGTGTGCTTTCACATTTAAAAATAGATCGCTAATCTCTGATGTAGGAGCACCATATTTTCAGTGGGTGTTCTGTAGGAGAGTGAGAACTCAGATGAAGGAAGCAGAGGGGGAGCTACCATAGTTGCAAGTTCATAAAACACAATTTACTTTTGACTAATTACTAGTAATATGAATAACAGTAATAGGAAGTCCACAGACAGAAGTTTATATGCTTTAGAATCAGTCAGTTATATTTGGATGCAGAGAAATCCATTTTTAGGGGCACCTGCATGGCTCAGTCAGTTAAGCATCTGCCTTTGGTTCAGGTCATGAACTCAGGGTCCTGGGATCGAGCCCCACATCAAGCTCCCTGCTCAGCAGGGAGTCTGCTTCTCCTCCTCCTCTGCCCCTCCGCCTGCTTGTGCTCTCTCTCTGAAATAGATAAATAAAATCTAAAAAAAAAAAAAAAAAAAAAAAGAATTCCATTTTTAAAACATCCTCTTCCTACCAATGATCCAAGATATTTAAACAGGCGAAAAATGGTGCTTTCAGAGACATATTCTTTTGTGGTTTAACACAAAAAATGAACTCCAAATAAATTATTAATTAAAAAAATTTGACAATGCATTATAACCACATGGTAATTAAAAATGAAGTTCTATTTTAAAGAGGAAATATGTATAATTTTTCATATGATAAAGGATGAGTCATTGTTATGCTTTTATAAATTATTGGGTTTTGTTTTTTAATTTTCATTATTATTTTGATGATTTCCTAAAAGGGGGAAACTTTCAGATTTTTGATACTAAACAAGGACATTCTGGAGCCAGAATCTTTTCTATTAACCTTTCGAAAGAAGAAATATATAAATAGGGGTTGCTTGCACATTGCTACACAATTCTATAAATATAATACGTGAGCAAAGAGAAGCACATATAAGGGCGGTGCAACTAATTAAACCAAGACAATTCTTTATGTTTAAATATTTAGAATAGAATTATATACATTCCTATTCATGAGCTAATCAATTCGATGATAAAAATGAAAAAAAGTTTTCATAATACATCATTTAAAAAAACTCTCTAAAATGGTACACATATAGAAGGGATATTATTTTCTGCTACAAAAATTTCCATTACTATTTTTGGCCCACAACTGTTGCATAAAGTATTTCTTCCATAAAAGGCTCTCACATTTACAAATATAACCTCAAGATGATCTGCTGGCAAAAAAAAAAAAAAAAAAAAGCAAATTTATTTTAGACTAAAATAGAGGAGAAAGAAAATCCAAGAAACAGTATCTCTGCAAGTATCTCTTTAGCAGGAAGCGCTAAACCACGAAACAAGAAAAGCCCACCCTGCAGCAGCGGTGGGGGAGGGGACGGGGTTGGGACTGAGGCTGGACTGAGCCATAGGAGCGAGCGCGGGTCCCTTGATACCTCTGGCTTCAGGTCCCGGTGCACCACGCCCACATCATGCATGTGGCTCACGGCTGAAACGAGCTTCCGCATGATGTAGCTGGCTTCCGTCTCACTGAAGTGTTTCTTTTTCTTAATGCGTTCAAACAGCTCTCCCCCGTTCAGAAGTTCCATCACCAGGAACGTGTGAAGCTAGAGAGGACAAAAAGAAGAATGCAGAGGGCTTTCATGAAGACAAGTGCATTTACGGATGAAACATTCCTGGACAATTAACTATCGCCAATAAATTTAGATAATCCCTTGTTAAAATAATCAATAGCAAGCCTTAATGGTGGAGAGGAAAGAATTGAGGGATAATGTGGCTTTTTTAGAATTCTATTTTGGTCATGGAAAATTTCAAGTGCTGCAGTGAAATCTTTATATATCCCTTCCTTGACTAATTCTTTCATTTGAATTCCATTCCAACCCTCTCTATCAAGTTTACATATCTTTCTTTTTAAACTGTGGCCTAGTGCTGATAATAATGTGAAATTGTCTGCTTTAAATAATGGAGAAGATTAAGGACAGAGTATGGGCAACTGCCCACAGGAGGCCTGACCCACCCACCCCCTGAATGGCAAATATATCTTTTAAAAAGATATATTTTTTCATGAAGTATTGTTATTGGCATTGTTTCATGAAGTCGCTCTGAACCTCCTGTAAGAGCTTAATGGATTAGTTTCAGGGTTCCTTGTTAATATCCATGGCAAATACCCATAGCTCAAGGGTGGTGTTTTTTTATTTTTGTTTTTCTTTAAATAATTGCTTTGCATACCAGTGGCATTCTCTTAATTAAATAGTTTAAAAGTTATTTCTTATGCCTTGCATACATGTCCATAAAGAAAATAACGGGCAATCAAAAAGCAAAGAAACTGTATCAGCTCTCAAATGAACACGAACGTAGTTTAAAAAGATACCCAGTCAACAGATTTAGGTGCTATGTATTACAGAACCAACATCTTCAGCAAACATGCTTCCTTTTGAATTAGCAAAATCCAGGGGAAAAAAAAGCTTCATAAAAAAGGCAATTATCCTGTACATATAGGGCACATTTTAAAAGGTGAACATTTGAGTACAGGAATTGTTTCCAGGCTGCCAGAGACCAAGGTGATTTGAGTTTCTACATACAACAGGTATGGTCGAAGTTGAAGGTCTGCTACAAGCATATGCCAGTGAGCTTTAAAAAAAAAATGGAGAGCAATACCTGTAAGTAGTTTAAAAGATAGATTTTAGAGTCAAACCTGGAATGCTACTTCCTCATGACCCTGGGGATGCTACTTAACCGATACGAGCTTTAGGACCCTTACCAATAAAATAGGTAACTGTGAGAAAATGCATATGAGACAGTTGGATAATTGGTCCTCCAAAGACATCCATATCCTAATCCCCAGAACCTGCGGATGTTACCTGACAGGGTAAAGGGAATTTGCAGATGTGATTAAGAACCCTGAGATGGGAAGAGTGTCTACATTACCCATCAGAGCCAACAGTATGGGACGGGACTATGGAAACAAGAGATTGGAGTGATATAAAGAAGGGTCACAAGCCAAGGAATGTGAGCAGTCTCCAGAAGCTAAAAAAGGCAAGCAAACAGAGTATCCCTTAGAGTCTCCAGAAGGAACCAGCCTTGCTGATCCCTGGACTTTATACCAGTGAGACTGATTTAGAACTTCTCACATCCAGACTGTATGATTATAAATTGGTACTCCTTAGGTTCGTGGTAATTTGTTACAATAGCAAGAGGAAATGAATACAGATCCTGGTACACTAAGTGAATTCCACTACCGTGGAGTCGCTGAAGACCCACCCTCATTGATTTCACCCGTTGAAGTGGAGATCGTGTGCACTTGGGGATGATCGAGGCAACTGTTTTCACCTACGCTGAAAAAAATCACCCAAGGTATCAACAGTAGAATATAATACATTTTAATATATTTGTACTAGTATATACAGGATTACATCATGAGACAACTTGTATTCAGTAACTTTTTCTTTTGAGAGAGAGAGAAAGAGAGATTGAGCGCTGGGGGAGGGGTGGAGGGAGAGGAGAGAGAATCTTAAGCTCCAAGCCCAGGATGGAGCCCAACACAGGGCTCGATCTCACAACCCTGTCATGACCGGAGCCGAAACCAAGAGCTGGACACATAACTGACTGAGCCATTCAGGCACCCTTCAGTAACTCTTTAATATAAAAATAACAAATGGGGATGCCTGGGTGGCTCAGTTGGTTAAGCGGCTGCCTTCGGCTCAGGTCATGATTCCAGCGTCCTGGGATCGAGTCCCACATCGGGCTCCTTGCTCAGCAGGGAGCCTGCTTCTCCCTCTGCCTCTGTCTGCCACTCTGTCTGCCTGTGCTTGCTCTCTCGCACTCTCTGACAAATAAATAAATAAAAATTTAAAAAAAAAATAAAAATAAAAATAAAAATAACAAATGATAAATTTAACCTGTGGTCTAAGTACAAAGCTGGGGATGCAGTTCCTGAGAGCTGACATCTGCCTGAACATTAAGAGACTGAGTGTCTCTGCGGGGACGTAGGTGGGCATAAGTGCAAAACCAGAGGGTGGTGTCAAAGGTCAGCCTTCAGTCCCCTGATTGATCACGGAAAGCATCTTCAACAGGAAACTGTCCAGGCTCTTTTTAAGCACCTCCAGTGGCTGGGGACTCATTGCTTCTACTGGAGTTGGGCAGCCCAGCAACGTGGAGGCAAGTAGAGGAGCATGTCCTCACTCCCCCAAGTCCTCACATCAAAGATATCCCTTTTCTGACTATGAGAACCAGAGAGCGAAGAGATGACCGTGTCATTTTTGGGTGCTCCCTCCATGTTCCTGCCTCCCCTAAGGCAGCAGAGATCTGAGTTGGGGTGCTTGGGTCTAGAGCTCAGCATTACCGCTTATGAAGTGTGCGGCCCTGTTATTTAATTTCTGCGAGTTTCCGTTTTCTCCCCCCATGGCGTTACTGTAAGGACTGAACAACACGTGTGGCAGCCGGGACAGTATCTGGCCCTCGTGAGGCACGCGATCATGAAGGGCAGCAGTTACTGGGGTTGAGACATAGGGCTGCTGGCCACGGCACCCGGGGAACTTTCGGTATTGCAGACAACTGGGCCATGGCCTGCCCAGGACGTGGTGTTACAGGAGCACCATGGAGACAGCCCAGGCCTGGAGCCCAGGTTTTCCTTGTGGTGTGACTACAGACAAGTCTCGTGACCCTTCAGAGTCCATTTCTTCTCTGGTAGAGTTAGGGTAAGCCGCATCAGGACTGGGTCTGGCTCTTGTGCTTATTAGCATGTTGTCTCAAATAGGACCAAGCCCTCTCATCCAGTCCCAGGGGGAAAGGTAACTGTAACAGAGCCGATTTTGTCATGGAAGGTGGCAGTGGAGGGACTGAGGAGAAGGCATGGCCCCGACACAGTGGCATTCCTCCCACGAGCAGAGTTACACGCTTCTGGGAGAGGAGGGGGCGGCGTGACCGGGCCCGCGGTCTGGGCGGGATATGCCATCTGACGTAAAATGAGAGGACCGCCTTTGCCCTTCTGCTTCAGCTTGCACTAATGAGGCTTACGACTCTCTATGTTCTATTCTGGAAGTGAAAAGAAGGTTGAAGGCTGATAATAAGTGGACTCCTGAGAACTCTCCAGTGATTAAGCTACGGTGGGCAGCAGCTGAAGGGGTGACAAGCAGAGTGCAGCTTGTGACAGCGCCCCCGGCTCCGGCTCCTCTGCCCTTGGTCCACGTCCTAGATGCCCACTGAGGGAGAAGAGCAGATGTGAAAGGTTGTATGAGTCTGGGGGAGGGGGAAGAAATTTCTCCGTCTTCTCCAGGGGCTGGGACCTATCCCATGTCCCTGACTCTGACCTGGCAGTACCAATGAACCTGGTAAGAAATAAAACCCTTGTATGCACAGAAAAGTCGTGTCAAAATACCTGATCGTGAAAAACTTCGTGCAGCCTCACGATATTGGGGTGTCCTTCACAGAGCTTCAGAGCTGTGATTTCCTTCTGAGTATTGGCTTCCATCCTGCAAGAGGAAAGCAGTCAACCTCCACGTACCTACCCCTTCTTCACCGAGTTTTTATGTCTGGATTGTCCCGGCCTGAATTTTGTGTTTGTTGACAGTGCGTTCGGAAGGTAACTGTCAAAGTGTCACAATGGGGTCTCTGTGACAGTAGTGAGTCATCCCACCCCCCACCAGAACAAGTAATGATTATTTCTGAGTCAGAAGAGAGCCTATCCTACGAAGAAATGGATGCCTGGCTTGCCTGACGTTTTGGTAACAGGAATACATAATCATGGAGGTAATCCGGAGTTACCGAAACGACGAGCTGGGCCTCAAAGCTACCGGAAAATTGCTAAGTCATTTCAGAAAAAAAGTATTTCAGATCTCTAATTATTAGGAACAGCAACAGCTACTGAGCACGTCCGATTGCCACAGACAATGTTCTCACAGGAACCTCGAAAGCCCGTCGCCCTGTGATTTATGTCTCAAATGGATATACTTCTCCAGCAAACATCTATCAGAGTCAGAAGGAATATGATGAGTTCATGAACTGAACGGGGCCACCCATGGGTGAAAAGCTTTACAGGAAACCACTGATTTTAAAATAAAAATTCTAATTGACAGAATTCACTGACCAGGATGAATCCATACAAACGAACGTCACGCACGGTCCTACCTTTTGCTGATTATTTTGACGGCGAATGCTTGGTTACTTTTTTTGTGTGTGCACTTCCGACAAATTGAAAAACTTCCCTCTCCCAGCGGCTTGTCCTTCAGATCCAGGTCGTAGTGCTGATAGAACGGGGAGTCCTGATAAGAAACCAGCATCATTTAACTTAATACTAGGAATGCAGAGGGATAAATGACATGGTCAAGTAAAAAACATTATTAGTGTTAATAAATACGCATGGGATACATTTAGAATCTTCTAAGATTCATCTTCCTTTTAGCTGATATCTATTTTCACCTATAGAACTTTTTAAGACATCATTTGCTAAGGAGTTCATTGAAATGGATGTGACTAATTCTCTAAGGCAAATATTGCTATTTCCACTTATTCATTTCCTAAAACGGCGTCTTAGTCAAATGGGAAGTCTCTTCCGTTCACTGGCTTTGACAATGTTCATTAGTGTTGGTATTTAAATCATAACTATGTCATTTAATTAACCACGTCTATACCTTCATCATTGCGCTCCTGGCAACATTGGTCACCCCAGGACGTTCAACTCCCATGTGAAACTGAAGAGGGTCTATGACAGCTGCATTACGCTTGAACAGAATGGAAGGAGCAACGAAGGAATAGCCCTTAAAAAGAAAAGGAAGAATGAAGAATGAGGATTTGCAATTTTCCAGGTTAGCCCAGACCAGATGTAATAATTTTTTTTCTAAAATCAAGAAAAAAGACTGAAAAACGTTCAAATATGTGTTAGGATGACTCTCATTTTATTTTATTTGTAATCTAAAATGCAAGGTTTTTTCAAATCAATAGAAAAATGCTTTTCAGAAGGAGATAATGCCATCTTCTGGTAGAATTAAACCAACTCAAAATGAAAGGCAGAAACACCTTCCTTTCTATTCCATCCCCCCATCTGACTCATGGCTGTAATTCTTTCGCATTGCTGATAAAAGTTCGCATACAAACACAACTAACTTCTCAAAAAGGGTAGAGTTCAAGGTCTTAACAAAGTGGTCCAAGGGCTCTTGCTTATTATTATTTCAAAGGCTACAGTTAGTTTCTAATTTAGCAATTATTTGGCTCATTATACTTCGTAGACTAAAATTTTTAAATTGAGTTTTGGAAAAGAAAGAAAACCAAATGTCAGAAGGATGTGTTGAACCAAAAGTGGTATAGTGATAGATAATTAATCTGTTCAAGCTAGAACATTCACTAGTTCAAAGAACATTTTTTAAACACCTCTGTGCCCAGCCATGTGCTAGATGTTTGTGTCATTGAGGTCCAGAGAACACAGCCCAGGTGACCAGATTAAACCATACTAATGGGACACTTAATAGCTGTCAAGAAGGGAGCTCTGACGCCATTTAATACACAATATTTCAAGTCTGAAGAAGAACTTTTTCTAAGTAGAAAATCTTTTCTAAATCTTCAGGAAAGGAGTTGACATTATTCATTGAAGATAAAGAATCAGATAACACTTTTTATGAACCAAAGAAAGTTTGTATGGATAGAGGTAAGATAGAGCAGTACGGTATTTTTCTATAAGAGAGCCTGAGTGGAAATAAAATTTCAAGTGAAAAATCAGCACGCTTTATATAAAAAAAAACAACCACGTAAGTAATATCTACTATTTAACAGACCATAAGCTTCAGTTAATAATGGGCAGTATCTCTGTATTTAATAATATAGAGATAATATTGAAGAGATTAGACAATCTTGCTTTTAAGATGCCAAGAACACTGTCATCTGGAAAAATCAATCTTTTTTCCCAGAGCACAAGTGGCCTTGTGGGTGAGCGCGGGCCTGGAGATTACCTGGAACAGCCTCTCGGAGCTCTGGGGCACCGCTGCCGGGGAGTAGGTGGGGTCCATCTCCGTGAACTCTTCCGCAAAGTTACTCACATCTAATTCGTCTCGGATGACGGGCTTAAATGGCGCGGGCACTTTTTTGGCAGCTAAATCATCCCAATTTATTTTCTAAAACAGAGAAAGAAAATTGGTCCAAAGTAGAAACCAACAAAGTTGAAGTATTTTCTGAGAACTAAGAATAACAAAGACAGATTAGGGTTTTGAGTGGCTGATAGGGAAAGAGCACATATTTCAAACCAATAATTTAAAAAAATATATGTTTATATATAAATATATTTATATTTATATTAATTTACTATATTTATATATCTATATAAATACATATTTAGGTATAAATTATATATGCATATATAAAAATTATATATGCATATATAATTTATATATGTATATAAATATATATGTGTATATGTATACATATATATATATTTTTCCCCCCTCCCTAAGTTTGAGCACATTTTATGACTGCAGTTGACGGCTCCAGCCAATGCTATGTCTGAAAGATGAGATGGCCTTCCATCACTTTGTGTCTTCTGGGGAGCACCAGGATATCCTAATCCACCCTTAGGGATAACAGAAAAATTACTTTTGTCCTGACCCTCCTGAGAAAGGTGTGAGGCCAGAACAAAACTGAACTGTAATAAAGGGCTTTTCAATGCCCTGTGGATATGAATATTAATTCTAAAGGAATATTCCTGTTTTCTAGAGGCCATGTTAAGTGGCTCTTGGCCGATACTTGGTTGCCCTCCTGGTCCTTTGGACCGATTAGAAAATAAACTCACTATAAATCATGTACTTGTTTATGTCTATAAGTGTAAATGATACTGCCATACTGACGTAATAATCATTTACACGTTTAACTGTATTCTAGCTTTTAAAATAGTGCTTGTTCTTTTCCCCAAGGGATAATCTGAGCCCTCTTCCCCCCATGCCAGACACTGACTGCCTGATAAAGTGCTATGTTTTATCTTAATCAATTTCAACTCTGTGCTCTATTTTTTTCGTGGTCCTTCGGTCACTTAAAACCACCTCAGGTATTACTTACGGAATTGTATCCTACAGCTATCCTATTAACATATTTCCTCAAATCTAAGATGTCATCACTGATAGTGAGATACACCATTGTTTGATGTACCATTAAGAAAGGAAAGGCATCACCAACTAGAACGGTTACGCTGGCCATTGTCAGGCGCATCCCGGTTTCAGAGATGGTTGATGACATTTGGGAAGTTTAATCCACTAACATTAAGTGTTTTTATCATGCCCTCTTGTGGAGGTAATGTAGAAAAAAATCATTTGATTACAGATCTTCATGTTTTCCAGTTAAGAGTGGGCTTTAGAGATCATTTAGCTCCTCTCCTTTATTAGATCCATCATGAACTAAGAAAGATGGAAACTGAAGGCTCGAAGTAAGAACTAACCTTTTTCACTTAAACAGTAGCTAGTGGAAGGGCCAGTCTCTTGATTTTCTAGTTAGTAGTGTCTGTCCTCTGTGTGGCCATAATGTTTCCCATTACAAGCATGTGATTTGTGCTTCGCTATTTATACACACATTAAAAGAAACTTCTAGAGTAAAGGGGTAATTTTTTTTTTTTTTTTTTGTAAAGGGGTAATTTAAAGAAATATGTTGTTAGCAGGAGAATGTTTGGTGTGTAGAAAATTGAGCGCTATTATGTTCCTCTCCACCTCCTCTCCATTTAGGTCTTTACAAGTTGGAGTCTGGTCTTCCCTAAAGTGTCCTTGTCATTTAAAAAGCAAAGCAATTAAATGACCTAAAAGTACTATTCCAAGCTATAGAAAAGGGAAATTTCTCTAATACGAAAGACATACTGTAATATTGACAAATATAGGGAACCACAGAGAAAAAGATCCTAGGAAATATGATTGAGGTATTTTGCTCGAGTATTTCTTGAATTTTACTGTATTGTTAAAATTTTGAGCCAGATTTCTCAACAACGTATTTGAAATAGTTTGTTCAAATATTAATCTTTGTAAGCCATGCTAATTTATGAAATGCACACACTGAGAAGTTAATTTTATTCTTAATGTATTTCTGTTATTGAACTTCCGTAAGATGTATACTAATGTATTTTTAAATGGGTGACAACTAAGAGACTGATGCTCTTTTTTTGAGTACAGAAATACAGAGAGGTAATCCTTATTCTCAACCATTATTTGTTTTTCTATATTTAAAAAACAATAGATGACATAAATAGCAGAGCTTTTTCTGTTTTGTTATGCTATTTTTTTTTTAAGATTTTATTTATTTGACAAACAGAGACCACAAGTAGGCAGAGAGGCAGGCAGAGGGAGAGTAAGGGAAGCAGGCTCCCTGGTGAGCAGAGAGCCCGACTCAGGGCTCAATCCCAGGACCCTGGGATCATGACCTGAGTCAAGGGCAGAGGCTTTAACCCACTGAGCCACCCAGGTGCCCCTGTTATGCTATTTTCATTTGTTTTGCTGATAATACTGCAAAAACTCAGTTTGGAGAATAAAATAAAATTTGGGTGGTCCTTTTATTTTATTTATTTATTTTTAAGATTTTATTTATTTGACAGAGAGAGAGGTCACAAGTAGGCAGAGAGTCAGGCTGAGAGAGAGGAGGAAGCAGGCTCCCTGCTGAGCAGAGAGCCCAATGCAGGGCTTGATCCCAGGACCCTGAGATCATGACCTGAGCCAAAGGCAGCAGCTTAATCCACTGAGCCACCCAGGAGCCCCAGGGTGGTACTTTTAAGTCATGAATATTTAGAAGTCATGTTTGTTGAGGTGTTGAAATTATTTAAAAGTCATAAGTTCATGGGGCACCTGGGTGGTTCAGTCGGTTAAGCATCCGACTCCTGATTTCAACTCCGGTCATGCTCTCAGGGTCCTGGGATGGAGTCCCCAAGTGGGTTCTGCACGGAGCACTGAGCGTAGAGCCTGCCTGGATTCTCTCTCTCCCTCTCCCCTTCCCGCATCCCATCCCCTGCTTGCACATGTGTGTGCTCCCACCCTCTCTCTCTCTCTTAAAAAAAAAAAAAAGTGGTAAATGCAGGGTTTTAAAAACTGAGGTCATGGTGTCCCAGGCTGACCAGCCAAGCTGACCAACTTAACTTTTGCCCCCAGTTATCTAAAATTTTGGAGGGTTTTTTTTTTTGTTGTTGTCACTAAATTGAGCAAACTAAGTTGAGCAGATACATTGGTGCTCTGCAGAATGGCCTCATTAGGCTTTTTCAGGATAAGCAAAAAAAAACCCAAAAAGACGATGTAATTCTATGTTGCAGTTATGCAACTGAGAAATAGATTTTTTTTAAAGGTTTTATTTATTTGACACAGAGGTAGAGAGTATAAGTAGGCAGAGCAGCAGGCAGTGGGAGAGGGAGAAGCAGGCTCCCCGCTGAGCAGGGAGCCCGATGTGGGGCTCAATCCCAGGACCCTGGGATCATGACCCGAGCCGAAGGCAGATGCTTAACTGACTGAGCCACCCAGGCGCCCCTAGATCGATTTTTAATTGTTTGAGATCGCTCCTCAGAAAAGAAGGAAAAACGAAATCAATGTCTAGAAGGTGGAACACAGTGGGGGGAATGGCTCATGAACTAAGAAAGATTAAAAAAGCCTCTTCAGTCCATATGCCTAAATTTCAAAATCATAAATAGAACCCAATACTCAAAACTGGAACCAATAAGCATATGGAAGACTGAATGCCATTATGGTCCTCCCCGCCCTCACTTCACTTAGGGAGAAAAAGACTACTTAGGTGTCTCCAAGTAGAATTCTGATCCTTGGATTCCTCCAGGGGCCCTGTCATTTTTTTTTTTTTAAAGTACGATGTATGTGAAAATAGGGAGCAAAGATCCCCAAAAGGGACCACGCTCACTCATTTCAGCAAGAATGCCAAGCACTCTGCTAATAGCAGGGCACACAAAACCATCTGTTCAATATATTTCACCTGAAAAAAGAGATGTTCTTTGATTTCATCCGCATCACGTGGGCCACATCCCAATCTTTTCTTGGGATCTTTCATCAAAAGACGCTGAATTAGGTCTTTAGCTAAAGCACTCATTTCTTGAGGATATGGAGGCTCACTTTTTAATATTCTCCTGTAGGCAGATAAGACTTGCTATTAAAACCACCAGACGATGACGTTAGTGACAGTATTCTTAGCAAAACAAGTATCGTGCGACACACTTTGAAATGAACTGTATGTGAAATATGGAGCAAGAGTATTTAAAATGAGATACCATGAAATCAAATTTCTGAAACTTAAATAAGCAGAAACAAAAAGCGTTGGATCATTTTTCAGTATAACTCACTCCTAGTGGGAAGCCGCCATCCCGAATATTTAATTGGAAAAAAAAATATGAAGGCCTGGGACCTCCCTTCTACCAACTTAATTCTGATGAAGATTTCCCAATGGAAACAACTCCTAATAAACTCAAGGAAGTCAATCCAGCCCTCAAATTTGAAAGGACAAAAGCAACTCCAACCACACCTGCCTCTCTTCTCCTTCCCTGTGTGCTAGCGAACAGCAGGGAGCAGCAGGAAGGGGGGAGGGACAAGACAGGGAGGGTCAGAGCCACTTGGACATGGCACCACTCCTAATATCTGAACATGAGCACCAGACCTGGGGCTTTTCAAAGGATGAGAGCACCTCCTTCATTATCTGCTACTATAAAACAGGCAGGGAAGCCCTATAGGGAACTCAAAGAGAATGTCTACTATTTATTACGGGAGGTAAACAATTAAGATAATCAAGTTTCTTGATTATATATTTGAATTTATTCTAAGGTCAAGGAAGAACTCAATCCAATCAAATGTACCTTTTGCCCCTGTTAAAAGGAAGGTCAATAATGAGAAGGGATGATGAAGGGGACAGATTGAAATTAAGAAGCTTAACACGGTATACATGGAAATAAATAGTTATTCCTTTATTTGGATTTGCAAAAAGATGGCCTGGTCTGCATTAAAATATTAGTAACTGTTACGGAATAAAACCAGGAAACAGACAGCACAGTGTGGTAAGAACACAGACTCTGGGGCCAGACAGAATTCAGACTCTGGCTGTGTGGCTTACTGGCTGTATGAGTCGGAGAGAGTTGCTTGACCTCTCTATACCATGGTTTCCTTAACCTAAAAGTGGGTAAGATGGTGCTTAAATGGGGGAAACATGAAGAGCAGTGCTTAGCGCTGCTTCTGAACATAGCTCCCGTCGCCCTCCCTCCGGTTGGAAGCAGGGAAATGACCAGTGATTTGGGACTGAAAATTCCAGCAGTGTTGTTCATTTCAAAACCTAATCCGACTTCTTGCACTCCATGCTGGGGATGCGAGAAAAATGTCGGCAGAACAGGGGGAAAATAAGCAGTGCCCCTTTTTTCTTTTTGATCCTTTAGGATGTGCCCAGGGCTCGCAGCTGGTCAGGGCTCTTGGCGTCTGAGAAACTCCTCTCCGCAGATCAGGCACAGGTATATCCAACAGAGACACTGGCCGCCCTGTTTCTGAGGGAAGGAGAAACACAGATTTTCCATTTTCTCCACCTTGAGTGTACTTTTTTGAAGGCAGGATCTTTTTGGTCCAGGATCAGGCAACAGACAATGTTGTTGCTGACATGCGCTTTTGCCGCCTGGGGGGGGCGGGGGGATGGAAGGAAGTGCGGTGGCCGCCACCGTGGGAAGGTGCTGATCCTGTCACTTCTCACACCCGAGGCGGTGGTCTTCACTGGAAGTCTACGCTGCACGAGGCACCGGGGAGAGCAACAGCTGGGCAGATTAGCCGTGGCGGGTTCTTCCACAAAAGGAGGGATGTGGAGAGAACAGGGTGGCCCCACTGAGATGCCCGAGTGGAAAGAGGGGCAGAAGGAGACCCCGTGCACAACTTGGGGGTGGTGGTCTGGGCATACAAAAAGCCTCAGTGGGTGATGGAGGTCGGCGGCAGGTGCCATGGGCCGGGGACTAGAGTTTTCCATCAGGACGAGGCCGGGATCCCGTTGGGAAGACAGAGTGGAAATGTGAAGGGATTTCTGAGAACAGAGCTGATGTGGGAACATGAAGACTGGCCGATTTTGGGCCAGAGCCTTGCCTTCGTGAGAGCAGCTCACAGGGCCAGAAGCAGCGGTGGGAGGCCCAGCAGGCCATGGCGAGCATCCACCTGGCTCGCAGGAGACAAAGTAGGGGTGCTGCAGAAGGAGACACCATGACTTCTCAGGCTTCTTGTCTCGGTACACAGAGTAGCACAGGGTTTCCTTAGTGTGTGGAGAGGTTCTGAAGCCTACAGAGAGCCATAGGGCCAGGAAGAGGACCAGAAATGGAATGGGTGGGGTGGGGAGGAGAAAGCCCCAGAAGGCTCAAATCTCTTCTCCACTGGAAGATGATCTCGAATTTACCTTCCTCTCATACTGTTTCCTTGAAATGTACTGAGCCGAGATAAATGTGAAATGACAGTGAGGCCTGGTTCCTGCGAGTTACTCCTGAGAGGTCTGAGCAGACAGGACTATTTAAAACTCAGAGAACACAAGCTTCTGGGTGTTATCTCTTACCCCAAGAGTGTCCTTGGGTAGGGGCTCAGGCACCCAGAAGCCGTGCACAGGGGAGTTTTAATATACACTTCCTGTGCTGAGCTTCCCATGCTGGCGTGGTTTACACCACCCAATTGGTCTAACTGCTAATGGCTGAGTGTCTCCTCTGTGGGCTGGGAAGCCAGGGCGAGGTGACTGGAAAGCCCACTGATCAAGAGGTATTTGATGCTGTATCTATGAAAACTGATCTCTATGTAAACCTGGTGCCAGATTCCAGCCCACTGTGACCTGTGAGCGTGAATGCCAATCCGAAGGCCAGACCAATGCAGCTGCACAGCATGTGCTTTGAGGAAATGGGGGATGCAGGTGGAGGATGCTGGTTCTAGCCGGTGCTAGTTGTGACCATCCTAGAACACCCTGCAACAAGGACAGGGAGACATCGTTCAGGTGTTGCTGCCATTTTACCTTCAAATATGCTTATTTCTGAATTGGCAGTAGCCAAGAGCTCTTTCTTTTTAGCTTCAAAGGGGATCTGGGAAACTCCAGAAATGAACTGCCATGGAGTAGGGCCCAAATAAACCGTAGAGCTCTCTGTGAAATCACAACAGGCCCCTAGTTGATATATCATGTCAAACACTTCTTGTGTTTGTTATCGTTTAATCCATACAATAATCCTACCAAAGGCAGTGAGTATTATCCCTGCTTTAAAGATGAGGCAAGATTCCCTTCAAATAAAGCAAGAAATATACATACCAATTAAAATTTTAAGCAGGTGTTTTTAGAACATAGATGATTTAATTTTTTTTCCAAGAATAAGCAAATAACCCAGCTAAGAAGATTTTGAAAAACAAAATAATTGGGAAGGATTCTACATGTTAACTACAAGTAAAAAAGTATTAGAAAACAAAACCATAACACTGAGGTGCTAGCAAAACAAATCAACAGCCAAATCAAGTGAACAGAAGAGATGACTTGAAAAGCATCCAGGCACATACACAAACTTACACTGTTTTTGAAAAGGGACCAGCCAACATAGGAAATGCCACACTGTTTGACAAATGGGCTGGGGAAATGAGCTATTTGCAAAATAGTGAAACAAAGCAAGACCTTTGCCTTATAATACAACCTGAAATAAACTCCAAATGGATAGAGGAATTACATGGAAAAAGAAAAATTAAATAAAATTAAAATCCAAAATATAAAAATGAATATATAATTTGTTTCCATTCAGGAATGTTAAGTTTTTGAAAACCTCTGTGGTCAAAGTAGAATCATGATGGAAGCAGGTAGGCCGGTATCCACTCTAACAGATGTGATATTTTCATAATAAACTATGGGGGAAACAGTGAGCCTATGAAACATGGTGCGTGTTTCATATGTTTACTAAAACATAACCGTAAGAACTGTCTCAGCAATGGTATTAGGACGATGGGCAATGCTCAATTGTCCCTCCACTAAGGTCTCTGCTCAAGTGTCACCTTATCAGACATCTTTCTCTAGCCATCCTGACAAAATACCCATCCTCTCCATCACTCTCCTTTCTTTTTGCTTCATGAAATTTAAAGACTACTATATATTTATTTGTCAATTAATTATCCCTCCCAACTAAAATGTAAGCTTTGAGGTAGAAGGGATTCCTTTTTTTTTTTTTTTTTAAATAGCAGTTTTCAGGATGCCTGGGTGGCTCAGTTGGTTGGGTGTCTGCCTTTGGCTTGGGTAATGATCCAGGGGCCCTGGGATTGAATCCCATGTTGGGCTCCTTGCTCAGTGGGGAGCCTAATTTTCCCTCTGCCTGCTGCTCCCTCTGCTTGTACTTTCTCTCTCTCTCTGACAAATAAATAAAATCTTAAAAATTAAAAAAAAAAAAGGCAACTTTGTTCACTGCTTTTTTCCTGGGGCCTAGAGCACTGCTTGGCATTCAGCAAGTCCTTAACAAATATTTCCCGAGTGAATAAATGTCTGATTATTTTCCATTCATGATACCTTGCTCACTCAGGATCTTTCTTCCTCAGCTGCAACAGAGGCCTGCAGATAACATTTTTGCATTTTCACAGATGGCATGCCTTCTCTAGGGTTGTTTATTTCTATTTGCCCTCCTTTTCAAAGTTCACAAGCTTTCCTATTTCATCACTTAATATTGTTGATTCTCACTTCCTGGTTCCCATGGGGTTCCAGAATTACAGAATTACTATCCGCGTGCCTGACTTGGGAGGAGTTTCCAGCCAACTTCATTTACTCTAAATAGTTAAGGATGTTATGGTTTATCTATTCAATGGTTATGTCATATAGCAGTTGCAAAATTATGTTTACAGAGAGCCTGTAATTGGAGAATGCATATAACTTTAAGCAAAAACTGGAAAAGAGGAAATTGTATTTCTCATATGAGCACAATATATCCAAATATCAGCAGTATTTGTCTTTGGGGGCGATTATGCACATTTTATATTATATGCACATTTCATACTAGAGTGTACATTAATTTTAGAATAGGAGCAATAAAATGAACTTCATTTACAAGATTAGAGATGCACAGAGAACAGTACACAAGCATGGCCAGGCCAGAAGACTTGAATCTCCCGTGAGCGGGCCCCTGTGGGTATTTCCCACCATCTCAAAGGCCTTTTCCACCTGCAGCCTTCACAAACCTTGTCAGTCCGTCCCCGCAGCCCATGCGATCTTGCCATCCTGAATGGCTGCTTCCTGGACACCCCCAGTGCCCATGGGTCCGCGCTGCCTTGTACGTCGATGGCATAGTCATCTTACCACTCAACTATTTTTCAGAACTCCCTGGTGTTATGGATTGTCCTCTGTTTATTCCCTATCTTCCCAGGCAGTATGTAAGTTTTCCTAGGACAACAACTCTGCCTGTATATTTCTCTTCGGCTTTACAAGGTGCAAACGACTCAGTACATAATAGACATGAATGAACTCAGTCCCCCCCTTGTCTGCGGGCCAGCACTTCCCAATCCCTTACGGGCAATAAGCACCCACCTCACTAGGAAAGAAAACAGCAGCACAGAATCAAGTGTAAGCTCCGGGAGAGCATGAAGCAACTTTCCAGGGGTCACTTCGTACTTGACCCCACTCCCAGCTCGAGGGAGCTCTGAAGTCCTTAAGCAAGATAACCTGAGTTTCTGCGTCTATAAGAAAAGCACACAGAGCTACCTGTTTTCCAGGGTCATAATGGTTCCAGGAAATGAGGGGTGTGACCCCTCGGCGCAGACAGAGACTGGCACACAGCTGCTCCCCGGTGTGCCTCACCCTCAGTGAGGCCAGTCCCCAGGAGTGTGCCTACTCCGAGACACTGGCTGCCCAGAGTAGACACTTCCCTTTGGGCTGTCACTGCATTTCTCCTTGACCCACTTACCCCGTATTTCCCTAAACCTTGCCAGTAAGAATCATCAAATGAGATTCTTTATTCCTGCAAAATCTGTAATTCTGCTCAAACTCTCAGCCAGTAGCCCCGGGAGCCCCCAGGGCACACTTATGTGCGCTATAAATACTCTTCTTCACGCTCACGTCTCAGCACCTCCTTTCCTTCTTTTGCTTCACGAACTACCTGAGGGGCGCTCACTCCTGCCGTGGCGTCTGGTGCACAAGAGAGAACATTTCTGTTCCTTGGGAGGTTCAGGGAAGTAAAGATGTGTGCACGAGCTTGTAAAGATTTTGGTAAAAGAGCTTTCTTTTCTTTTCAACATATAGCATCTTCTCCCTGAAAGTGATGGATATGACTAAGACCTAGATTTGCCTCCCAGCCCAGTGGCCAAGGCCTCTGAGAACAGCTGTTCTGGCGGGGCTCCTCTCCTTTGCACTCTCGTAGGCCTGGCAGGTCTACCAGACCGGCTTGTCACACACTCCTGCACGTGTCTAAGTCGCAGGGTGGGTGCAGTCTGGGCCAAAGCTGGGACCCCACCACACTGGCTATGGTTTTTGTTGGCAGACCTCATCCCTGTCCCTCTTCCTTTCCGCTCTTTTCTGTGACCCAGACCACGCTCACGAAGCTTTTACTTCACACACTCCACTATCTCTGTTAGGGCAACTTTCCTTGGGATGCCTGGGTGGCTCAGCTGTTTAAGCGTCTGCCTTTGGCTCCAGTCATGATGCCAGCCCATGAGTCCGGCATCAGGGTCCCTGCCTGCTTCTCCCTCTGCCTACTGCTCCCTCTGCTTGTGCTCTCTCTTTCTCTCTCTCTGACAAATAAATAAAATCTTAAAAAAAGAAAAACAAAAAAACCCCCAAACAGAGCACCTTTCCTTAATGGGCAAGACAGAAGGGACAGGGGAGGATGGAGGACCACACTTCGGGGCTTCCCTGGGACTAAGAGGCTACATGTGACAAGAAACTGAGTAGTTAAGAGTGGAGTGAGATGCAAAGAATTTCAAAGAGGCTGCTGAAGGGAGAAGAGCCCGAGTCAGAGCAAAGAGCTAGAGTACAGCAGCCAAGATTATCCTCCAAAAGGAAGAGGCTCTCCTGGGGAGGCCGCAGAGAGCACAGGCTTGTAAATAACAGTGAGATTGGGCACCTGGGTGGTTCAGTGGGTTAAAGCCTCTGCCTTCGGCTCAGGTCATGATCCCAGGGTCCTGGGATCGAGCCCCGCATTGGGCTCTCTGCTCAGCGGGGAGCCTGCTTCCTCTCCCTCTCTCTCTCTGCCTATGTCTCTGCCTACTTGTGATCTCTGTCTGTCAAATAAATAAATAAATAAAATCTTAAAAAAAAAAAAAAGAACTGTGAGATTCCTCCAGATGGAACTGATGACCGAGTCATAAATGCAGAAGCCCATCTCCACAGCCTCTCCCAGTACGAATGAGGCTGACCCTTTCGACTTCAGGTCGATGGGACCCGTGGGGAACTGGCCAAGGGGGTGATCGGGTCGGGGGAGCGGGGCAGTGAAGTGCCTACACAGCGCCTCACAGGAACAAGAGAAGGCCAGCTCTCGGGGAGCACTGACAGACTGACAAGGAGCACCCCAAATGCTAGCGCCGCTGACGGGCCCTCCCCGTGGCTGGAGGGATTATTCCTGCGTCTTATTCAGGGCTCTGAACCGTGCTTCGGAGGCCATAATACAGTACGATTCAGCTCCATCCCACCTGTGATGCAGAGGAAGCAGGAGTAAACCGAGCTAAAGGATGCTGAAAGGAAGAAAATGGAAAGCGGAGGAATATGAGTACCGAGGGCAGGGTCATTTCCACCCTGCTATTCTCCTTGCCACACCCCTCCTGTCACTGGACTTGACCCTGCAGCGGCTGCAGGTAGGTCATGGGGAAGAATGTGTGGATGGAATATGTGGTGAGGAGCATGAGTGGATTTGGGGGTGTCGAGTGGAAAAAACATCCAGAAACACAGATACCGCTAACGGGTACACAAATACCTAAAATGAGGAAGAAAAGAAAAAAATGAGTAGCACACTGGGAATCAAGAAGTCTTTATAAAACATGCTGATTAAGGATTTTATCATAAAAATGTAAGAAAGATATGAAAGCCAAGGGTTTGAAAAAAATGATGTCTTAGAACAGGGTAAGAAATAATGATGCTTGTTATAGTTATTCTATGCATAACTCTAAAAGCAAGACATCTATAAGCAGAGAATTTTAAAAAATAGAAATGAGTTCATTCAAGGTGTTACTGACTAATCAACATGGCTAGAATAAAATAATCCAACAGAATTACTATTTTAATTTTGCTTTAGAAAACTATAGTACGACACACCAAATCAGTGTACTATAGTAATTACCTAAAGAGAGATACTCCTTGGGAGGACAGTTACCTAACCCAGAGGTCAGCAAACATTTTGTAAGGATGATCTCCTTATATTCACAGTAATCCCCTTGTGTAATTTCTTCCCTTCAGGTGTGCACAGAACCTAGTGACTTTTTTTCAAGGTTTATTTATTTATTATTTTAGAGAGAGGAAGAGAGCACGAGCAGGAGAGGAGGAGCAGAGAGAGAATCTCAAAGCAGACTCCACGCTGAGTGTGGAACCCAGTGCCGGGCTCCATCTTGCAACCTTGAGACCATGACCTGAGCCGAAACCAAGAGTTGGATGCTTAACCAACTGAGCCACCCAGGCGCCCTGATAAACAGTGGCTTTCTTATAAACAATATGGTCCATAAAGGTGACAGGATACCACTTTCACGATTAGGTTACAAAACAGTTCAGCCTCCCAGAGACTCTCCATTCCCTTCCAGCCTGCGCACTTTGAGGAAGCAAGCAGCCAAGTCAGAGAGGCCCACGTGGTGAGGAACTGACGGGTACTCTTTGGCCAACAGCCAGCCAGGAATTGGGGTCCCCTGGTCCAATGGCCCAGAGGAGTGGAATCTGCCAACAACCACATGTACTTGGAAGCAGATCTTTTCCCAGGTGAGCCTTGAGAGAACTACAGTCCAGCCAGCATTCTGATTACAGCCTGTGAGTGACCCAGAAGTAGAAGGTGTAGCTAAGTTTCTTCATCCATGGAAACTCTGCGAGTTAATGCATGTTGTTTTAAGCCACTGAGTTTTGAGGCGGCTACTTAGCAATAGATAAGGGATAACCGATATAAGGCCAGACAATAAATACTTCAGGCTTTGTAAGCTGTGCAGTCTTTGGGGCAATTACTCACCTCTGCTGCAGTGACCCCCCAGAGCAGCCAGAGATCATACTCTGATGAAGGAGCATGGCTGTGTTCTACTAAAATTTTACTGATGGACAGTGAAACTCAAATTCCATACAATATGCACATGTCATAAAATACTGTCCACCTTTGACTTTTTAAACCACTCAAGACCGTAAAATGGAACATAAAAACCATTCAGAGCTCATAGGCCACACAGACACAGGCAGCGGAATGGATCTGGCTGGTTGTAGTTTTGCTAACCCCTGACCTAAATTGTACCACAAATATTATTATTATTTTGATAAGACTGAGACTTGAATTTCTATGACATTATGCTTATCATAGTACAATGAGACACACTCACAAAACATACTTTACTGATGGATTGTGAAATGCCAAACAAACATCTAATGGCAAATATTCTTGACATTTCAGAGTCAGAGAAAGCAAGGCAAAGAAACGACGCTGTCAGAGATGATGGGAGAACGGTGCACAGACTCTATATCCTGATTCCCAGGTGAGGACACAGGATTCAACTACCATGGGTTACAAAGCCCCAGGCTAGTGAAGGATGACACCTTCCCACGCAGCAGTAATCCAGAGCCTAAAAAGAAGGGGTTCTTCACAGAAAGGGAATCAAAGCTAGCAGGAGACAGACAAGTAAGAAAAGCACGCTATGTACATGAGATAAAAATAAGACCCAGGCTCAGAAAAGCCAATGAAAGCTTTATCGTGGGTAAAACTATCTTCAAATCTCTAAAGCAACATCTGGAAGAAACAGAACTCATATATGTTCGTTAGAGGATGGGACCAGCATTGATATGCAGAGGTTAGAGGAAGCAGATTTCAGCTCACATTAAGGGAGGCAAGATTTTATACGAATGAAGTTGTTCAGTAATGGAAGGGGCTTCCCCGAAAACACCTCACATCTGCTCAGTGACGGCACTCACCTGGAAGGGAGAGGACCACTGGGACCCTGCTGAAGGGATTCGTACAGCAGGGAGAAAATTTTCCTCTCTTTCTAAATTCTTACCGTATTTTAGATTTGATATACCAGAAAAAAAATTCTTGTTCTGGTTTTAGGCTACCCACCAACAGTTCCAGGCAGGTAGATGACTTGGATTAGAAGCTATTGTGAGGCAGCTCAGGTAAAAGCTCGAGAAAGTATGCAGCGTTCAGGGACGAGCACCAACATGAAGGAAGAATTCAATGATGAAAAAAGCCCTTGGCTAATTAACACAGGGGACAAGACAATGACAATTTATCAGAATGGTACATTTCTTTTTCACTTTTTAAATTTATGGGTTTTTTTGTTTTTAATTGCATTGGAGCTGACACAATGTTACATTAGTTTGGGGTGTGCAGCATAGAGATTAGCAAATCTGTATGCTGTGCTCTGCTCACCCCAAGTGTGGTGACCTGTGTCACCACCCACTATTACGGCACCGCTGACCATATTCCCTGCGCTGCACCTTTTATCCCCACGACGTATTCATTGATCACTGGAAGTCTCTATCTCTCAGTTCCCTTCATTTGTTTTGCCCATTCTACATGCCCGCCCCCACCCAACCATCAGTTTGTTTTCTGTATTTATGGGTCTGTTTCTGCTTTTTTTTTGGTTTGCTTGTTTAGCTTTTTAGATTCCACATATAAGTGAAACCATATGGCACGTGTCCTTCTCTGTTTGACTTATTTCACATAGCATAATACGTCTAGGTCCGTCCGTGTTGTCGCAAATGACAAAATCTCATCCTCTTTTATGGCTGAGTAATAGTCCATTGTATATATATTGAATGGTGCATATTGTTTTTGTTTTTTTTTTAAAGTCCCATTTTTATTTCTTTTTAATTTTTTTATTTGTCAGAGAGAGAGGGAGAGAGAGCAAGCGAGCGAGCACAAGCAGAGTGGCAGGCAGAGACAGAGGGAGAAGCAGGCTCCCTGCTGAGCAAGGAGCCTGATGTGGGACTCGATCCCAGGACGCTGGGATCATGACCTGAGCCGAAGGCAGCCGCTTAACCAACTGAGCCACACAGGCGTCCCGAATGGTGCATATTGTTAAAAGAACAGACTATGAAAGACTTTACACCAGGGAAGATAATCAGAATCACTACCTTGAAAGGAAAAGGTATTGTAGGATAACTTAATTATTATACTGCTAGAAATTTCAGTAACAACCAAAAACCAAAAACCATGAAATCATAGGTTAACAATAAGCTTTAAAGAAAATTATTAACAACATGACAAAATGGATGATTAGTTCATTAAAGGGCAAGAATCCTATTTAAATTCTTGAAAAATATGTTCTAGTTTTAAGATTTTAGACACACTGATTCAGGCTCTTCCTTTTTCTCAAACCAGAATGCCACATGATTGATCTAAGGGCAATAAAAGCAATTTAAATTTGACCATCACTTGGTTTAGAATACTCCTGCCTTCATAATCAGCAACATACTACCTCCCTGCAGGTAGTCCTAGGAAGGAAAAGAAAACTGTAAGAAGATGGCTTGTGGACGTGGGCTCACAGAGGGGGAGTCAGTCAGAGGAGGCACTATTTGATGCTGTCAGGTTAAGACTGCCCTTCGTATCTGTCACCATGACAAGGTAGGACCTTGCAAAGGGACCCAAATGCTCATGGCCATGACCAAGGTTTCCTATAATTCTGAGGCATTTTCAAACTGTTAAGAGACCCATTTAAAATAAGCAGAGTCATATGAAAAAAATTTAAATTAATGACTTTAACTATGATTTTAACAAATATTACTGATCCCTTTAGAATTAAATGAACTGGAATAGTGAGAAATTATTTCCTTACTCATCTGTCCTGTAATAGGTGTGTTCAGAAAAAGTTAGCGTTTTATTAAAGTAAAACTGATGTACAGTAGACTTCCCACACACAAACGTACGCTTTGGCAAGTTCTGACAGATGTATACGCTTGCAAAATCATTGCCACAGCCAAAGAAAGGAACATACCCAACCACCCTCCAAAGGTTCCTGGTGTCCCTTTGCCGTCTCCTCTGCCCTCCCCCAGTCAACTAACTGCCCCTCAGTCAATTCTCACACTTGAGATGGTTATATACCCCAGAACCTCTTGAATGAAGGAGGAGGTGGGGCCCCTTAAGGAAGGACTCTGAAATCTTATACTGTGCATCTTTCTCCCAGCCTTCCCCAAAGGGGCCTACAGCTTTTTATCAGAAGAACTGTTTACTGGCAAAGAGGAATTAACCAGACTTTCTGGGGACTATTGGACTCTGGCTCTGAACAGACACTAATCCCAGGAGACCCCAAACATCACTGTGGCACACCGGAATCGGGGCTTATGGAGGTCAGGTGACCAATGGGAGTTTCAGCTCCATCTTAGGGTGGTTTCAGTGGGTCCCTGACGCCATCCTGTGGTTAATTCCCCAGTTCCAGAACGTGTAATTGGAAGAGACATATTTAGCAGCAGGCACAATCCCCCCATTGTTTTCCTGACCTGTGGAGGGAAGACAATTATAATGGAAAAGGCAAAATGGAAGCCATTAGAACTGCCTCTACCTAGAAAAATCATAAAACCAAAAGCAATATGGCATCCTGGGGATTTGCAGAGATTAGTGCCACCATCAGAGACTTGAAAGATGTAGGAGTGTTGACCCCTACCCACCCCTCACC
Organism: Mellivora capensis; assembly: GCA_004024625.1. Taxonomy (NCBI): domain Eukaryota; kingdom Metazoa; phylum Chordata; class Mammalia; order Carnivora; family Mustelidae; genus Mellivora; species Mellivora capensis. Next base: position 95,961 of record PISX010003227.1, on the reverse strand, counting down.
CATTTGGCCTGTGCAGAAGACAGACGGATCTTGGAGAGGACACTGGAGTATTGTCAACTGAACCAGCTGGTAAACTTCAACAGCAGAGCTCTACCAGATGTGGTTTCGTTCCTTGAGCAAATTCACAACCCCGCCCCCCTCCCCATGCAGCTGTTCATGTGCCATATGTCTTTTTCTCCATCACTGACTATAAGGTCCACCAGAAGGACTTGCATTCAGCTAGCAAGGCCAGCAATGTGCCCTTACTGTCCTACCTCAAGGGTACATCAACTCTCCAGCCCTACATTCTAATGTAGTTTTCAAGGTTCCTGATCACCTTTCTCTTCTATATCACACCGATCTGTTGTATTGATGACCTTATGCTGATTGGACCCAGTGAGCAAGAAGCAGCAACTACTCTAGACTGATTGGGAAGACAGATAGATGTCAGAGGGTGGAAAATAAATTGAATCAAAATTTAGGGACCTTCTAGGTTAGTGATTTCTAGGGGTCTGGGGGTATGGGGAATGTCAAGATACTATTTCCAAGGTGAAGGATAAGTTGTTGCATCTGGCCCCTCCTACAACTAAAAAAGAGCCACAATGCCTAGTGGGTCTCTTTAGATTTTGGAGGTAACATATTCCTCTTTTGGGAGTAGGACTCCAGTCTGTTTTCCAAGTAACCTGAGCAGCTGCCATTGAGTGGGACCCAGAACAAGAGACAGTTCTGCAACAGGTCCAGGTTGCTGGTCTAGCTGCTCTGCCCTTGGGCCATATGTTCCAGCAGATTCGACAGTGCCTGAGGTGTCAGTGGGAGACAGGGAACCTCTAGCAGGCCCCTGAGGATCTTGGAGCAAAACCCTGTCATCTTCTGCAGATAACTACTCCCCTTTTGAGAAATAGCTCTTGGTCTGCTACTGGGCCTAAATAGAGACTGAACACTTCCATGAGACCTGAGATGCCTGTCATACATTAGGTGACATCTGATCCATCAGCAGCACTCCCTCATCAGATGGGAGGTAGGAGACACGAAATGGGGCCTGAGCAGGTCCTAAAGGCACAAGTTACATGCACCAGCACCCCAGATGCCCACTCTCCCTTCTCCTGCTCCAACGCCTTCTCTCTCTGAGCCTGCATCTATGAAGCCATGGGTGGTTCCTATGATAGCTGACAGAGGAAGAGAAGGCTCAGGCTTCATTTACAGAGTTCTGTATGATATGTAGGCACTACCCGCAAGTGGACAGTTGCAGCACTATAAGCTCCCTTCTGGCATATCCCCGAGGACATGGTGAAGGGAAATCTTCCCAGCAGGCACGACTTGGAGCAGTGACCTGGATGTTCACTTTGCTTGAAAGGAGAAATGGCCAGATGTGCAATTTTATACCGACTCATGGGCAGTGGCCAATGGTTTTGCTGGATGGTCAGGGACTTGAAAGAAGTAAGATCAGAATATTGGTGACAAAGAAGTCTGGTTGACAACGATATATGAGTAAGAGAGGTATATGGATAAGTCTCTTTGAATGGGGAGAAAAAAATGGGGAGATATTTGTGTCCCATGAGAATGGTCACAAAAGGGTGACCTCAGTAGGGAGGATGTTAATAAATCAAGTGAATAGGATGATCTTCTGTAGATAATCAGTCAGTCTCTTTCTCCAGTCAACCCTATCATCATGCTGGGCCATGAACATAGTGGCCATGGTGGTAAGGAAGGAGGTTATGTGCGGGCCCAGCAGCATGGACTTTCCCTCACCAAGGCAGACCTGGCTATGGCTCTTGCTGAGTGCCCAATCTGCCTGCAGCAGAGTCCAACACTGAGTGCCCAATATGGCACCAATCCCCAGGATGGTCGGCCAGTTACATGGTGGCAGGCTGATTACATGGGACTGCTTCCATTACAGAAGGGGCAATGTTTCATCCTACCTGGAATAGATGCTTACTACAGATATGGATTTACTTTCCCTGCAAATGACCATCTGAGGACTTACAAAATGCTTTATGCACAGTCATGGTATTCTACGCAGCATGGCTTCTAATCAAGAAACTCACTTCACAGCAAAAGAAGTGTACAGTGGGCCCATGCTCATGGAATTCACTGGTCTTACCAAGCTCTCCACCATCTTGAAGCAGCTGGTGTGATAGGACAGTGGAACAGCTAGGTGGCACTATGTCGCAGGGCTCTGGCAAGGTTAGGCAGAAGGCTATAAATGCTCTGAATCCACATCCGAATCCACATCCAATACATGGTGCTGTTTCTTCCATACCAGGATTCATGGACCCAGGAATCATGGGGTGGAACTGGGAATGCACCACTCACTATTAGTCCCAAGTGACTCACTGGCAAAATGTTTGCTTCCTTTCTGCTGACTTTTTGCTCTGCTAGCCTAGAGGTCTTAGTTCTAGGAAAAGGAATGCTTCCACCAAGAGACACACAATGAATGATTCCATTGAGCTAGAAATGAAGATGGCCACCCAGCTACTTTGGGCTCCTTGTGCCTCTAAATCAATTAGCAAAGAAGGGATTTCTGGAGCAGCTGGAGGTATTGATCTTCACTACCAAGGGGAAACTGGACATCTACTCCACAATGAAAGTAAGGAGGAGTATCTGAAATACAGGAGATCTCTTAGGGTATCTACTAGTATTACCATGTCCTGTGACTAAGGTCAACTGAAAACTGTAACAACCCAATCTAGGCAGAAGTACTAAAGGCCAAGATTCTTTAGGAATGACTGTCTGGGTCACCCACAAGGTACTTGCTGAAGACAAAGGGAATACATAGTGGGTAGTGGAAGAAAGTAGTTATAAATACCACCTATGATCCCATAACCAATTATAAAAATTGCTCTATTTCCTCATTTTGTTATGAATGTATCTGTGTAGGAATATTTGTGCATAAATCATTTTAATAAAGATGTTACAATATGTCTTTGTTGTCTTTCTTCTCTTATTCGTTTTTCATGTAATACAAGATGCACTGGCTTTATATCATGGCATTTAAGAACTGTTAATTTTTATCATAGCATCTAAGTTATGAGATTTCAAGAAGAGCAAACATCACTTAAGGATTTTATGTAGGGGGCTCGTGGGTTTTCCATTGTATGTAGGATAGCTGTATCATGTTTGGCGGAATGATGACCGCGTTTTTGTCTTTATTTGGAGATTCAGTTCAGCTCAAGGAGATGTGCACGGCTGCCGAATTGACAGGGGTGGACTTGTGATGGTTAATTCGAAGTGTCACTTGACGGGGCTATAGGTTGCCCCAATTTAACACTGCTATGTGTGTCTGTGAGGGTGATTCTCAATGAAATTAGCATCTGACTTGGACACAGTAAAGGGGAATCCTCTCCCCAGTGTGGGTGGGCAGCAACCAATCCCTCAAGAACCTGAGTAGGGGGAAAAAAAAGGCAGAGGAAGAGAGAATTCAGCCCCTTGTTGCCTGCCTAACACGGGATGCTGGTCTTCTGCCACTGGACTGGGATTTACACCCACAGAATCCTCTTATTCTCAGGATGGGGTCTCCAGCTTGCAGACAGCGGCTCGTGCGACTTCTCAGCCTCCATAATCATGTGAGCTGATTCCTTATAATACATCTCCATATATATATAGAGAGAGAGAGAAAGAGAGAGAGAGACCCTAAGGTTTTGGTCCTCCGGAGAACCTTGGCAATCAGGCTCTCTGGCAGCCACTCCAGTGAGTACACAATGGCATCTCACGTGGTTTAGTCTGCATTTCCCTTAAGACTAATGATGTTGGTCATCTTTTCATGTGCTTATTTGCCGCTCATATATCTTCTCTGGGGAACTGTTAAGATCTTTTGCCCATTTTTCAAAACAGAGGGGTTTCTTTCCCCTTGAGTTTTGAGAGCTCCTTATGTATTCTGGACACCAGTCGTCTATCAGATGCAGGAGTTGTCATTTTCTCCCAGTCTGGGGCTTGTCTTTCCACTCTTTTGGTTTCCTTCAAGCAGCACATGTATAGAATTCTGATGAAGTCCAATTTATCAGTGTTTCTTTTACGGACTGCACTTTTTGTGCCCTGTCTAAGAAATCTTTGCCTAATCCAAAATCTTTGTCAAAAAGATTTTCCTTTATGTTTTCTTCTAGAAATGTTGTGGTTTTAGATTTTACATTTAGGCCTATGACCTATTTTTAATTTTTCTATAAAGTCAAAGTATTTATTGAAGTTCATTTTTCCCCCATATGATAGCCAATGGTTCTAGCATTTGTTGAAAAGACCATCTTTTCTCCACCAAACTGACTTTGCACCTTTGTAAAAACAAAACAAAACAAAACACAGCACAGTTGTCTACATCTGTGTGGTTCTGTTTCTGGACTCTTTATTCTAGTTCACTGATGACTGTCTATCTCGATATGAACACCACAGTGTTTTAATTATTGTAGCTTATAAGCCCTGAAATCAACTTTGGTCTACTTTGTCAAAGGTGATTTGGCTATTCTACGTCTTCTACGTACCTCTGTGAATTTTACGTTGTCAACTTCTATGGAAACAAAGCAACAAAAAACCCCAAAACATCCTGCTGGCATCGTGACTGTGATCAATCTACAGATCAGTTTAGAGAAATAACATCTGAACTAGACTGAACAGCTCCCTCCCTCACGAGTGCTTACCAATACTTCACTGACTACCCAAGGGGAACCTTCTGCAAGTCTCTGGCCGTCTCTGACTCTGCCCTGTGAACTCTAGCTGCCTGGTCCTCCTGGACTCAGTGCCATGTCCGCAGCTCTGCCTGGGCCTCCCCTCCCTGTGCTGCAGCCTGGATACTCTCTCAAGGTGGTAAGCTGGGCAATCAGAGGGCTCACCTCATTTATTTTCCGTCTCTCTGTGTTCACTGTCCTTCACTGCTAGAAGCTCAATGTCTTCAAGAGTGCTGTTTCATATATTTTGCCCATTTAAAAAATTGTTTCAGGCAGGAAAGTAAATCTGGTCCCTATTATTCCATCTTGGTGGAAGCCTCAATTTTAATTTTTAATGTCAAATCTGTTCTCAAAGTTATGAAATTCAAGTAAAAACAGGACAAAAACATAACTAGTAATTAGTATAATGTTTTATCACTGTGCGTTTATTTGTTCATTCATCCATTTCATTCCAAAAATATTTATTGAATTCTGCACAGTAAGCACTGTGCTGGCACAGGAGCAAACAGTCCTGAAGATCAAAGCCAGACATGCCCCTTGCTCTCAGAGCTTACAATCTAGTTGGACAGACAGACATTAATCCAATAACTATGAACACATATGTCACACTGCGATTGTGGCAGCTGCTATGAAGAAAAGAACAGAACAATGCTACTAGGGTAACCTAGAGGAGGGTGATTTTATGGTATTTGTTTCTATTGAGCCTAGATATCCATGAGTGGAAAATATCACTACTTTTTTTTTATTTACAAAGAAATAACATTTGATACAGAGTGGGAAAAAAGTGTCCAACAAATACACTTCTCAATATATGATGTACTTAGGTTAAAATAATATATCAAGTGCTTTGGAGCACATAAAAATTTTGACACTATCCTTATGACACTTAAGATCTAAGTGGGCATATAAAATAGAAAGAAATGTAAATGTTATAGGTCTACATTCTATATGAATATAAATGGAAGTTTACCACTTGGAAATCATTTTTGCCTACCCTCATTTAAAAAATTATCTTTTCTATCAGCCTTGAGTTCAGCAATTTGATAAGCTTTTTTGAGAAAACAATAATTTTATTTTGTTAAGTCTTACCTAGATATCTCAGCTTGGGAATTCTTCTCCCCATCGACAGTGAAAGGAGATGCTCCAGTTAATAATTCATACATTAGAACACCTAAACTCCACCAGTCAACTGCCTATAAAACAATAATGTCATTTTATAGACTATGAATATATATTTTATAAGAAAGAAAAATGAACAGAATAAAACTATATATTTGAAAAATATTCTAACAAAAAGATTTTGTATAGAGCTTTCTATGTAAGGAGTTTAAATGAAGCACATGCAAGAAAAAGACATTTAGAGAACAAATATCTGGGTATTCTCAGAACACAATTTAAACACAGTGAAGTCAATAAAGGGGCTAAAGGTATTTTCATTACCTCCTAAATCATTAAGTAATGGTTTTATTTTGATTAATTTAAAAAATGTTTATCATATGGTTTCACTTATTTGTGGAGCATAACAAATAACATGGAGGACATAGAAGAGATGGAGAGGAGAAGGGAGTTGAGGGAAATTGGAAGGGGAGATGAACCATGAGAGACTATAGACTCTGAAAAACAATCTGAGGGCTTTGAAAGGGCGGGGGGTGGGAGGTTGGGGGAGCCTGGTGGTGGGTATTATGGAGGGCACATACTGCATGGAGCACTGGGTGTGGTGCATAAACAATGAATTCTTTATGCTGAAAAGAAATTCAAAACAAAACGTTTAATTTTAAATAAATTTTAAAAATTTTACTTATTATTATTTTTAAAATATTTTATTTTTATTTGAGAGTGAGAGAGAGAAAGAGAGCATGAGACAGGGTAGGGTGAGAGGGAGAAGGAGACTCCCCACTGAGCAGGTAGTCTGATGCGAGACTTGATTCTGGGACTCTGGAATCATGACCTGAGCTGAAGGCAGTAGTTTAACCAACTGAGCCACCCAGGTGCCCCAAATTTTAAAAATTTTAAGTAAAATCTTTAGACTTATGATGGGAGAAAAAAAGGGAGCATTCAGCATTGTTTTTAGAAAGGTTTTTTTTTTTTTTTTTTTTTTGGTAAAGATTTTATTTATTTATTTGACAGAGAGAGAGAAATCACAAGTAGGCAGAGCAGCAGGTAGGCTCCCTGCTAAGCAGGGAGTCCGATGTGGGGCTTAATTCTAGGACCCTGAGATCATGACCTGAGCCGAAGGCAGAGGCTTAACCCACTGAGCTACCCAGGTGCCCCCAGCATTTTTATTAATTATTTAGCCCCCCCAAATATTACGAAATTCCTTGAACTCAAAGAACAAAAATGAAAAAAAAATCCCATCTACTGGTATCATATTTCATAAGCACCGAAATCAATTCTTCTTAAAGGACCTATCACATATATCTTCATTTATGTGAGTCTTCAATTGTGGGAAACATGAAGACTTAAAATAATATAAGATAAAATGAGATCTAAATGGGAAACCAATTTATAAATGCAGCCACCTGAACTAAGAACATAGCAAATTATATATAATTTAAAGAATCCCGACATTAATTTTTTTATAATTAGGCAAGCCAAGATTTCAATATCTGCTGAATGCACAAGCTTATACCAGTAAGATATTAACTGGAAGCTAAAATTTTTAACCCTGCTTCCAAATTTCAGGGCAAAGTTTTCAGAGAGATGGTACAAAATTTATGAACCTAGAACTATTTTATTTTATTTTTTTATTATTATTATTTTTTAAAGATTTTATTTATTTATTTGACAGAGATCACAAGCAGGCAGAGAGGCAGGCAGAGAGAGAGAGGAGGAAGCAGGCTCCCCGCCGAGCAGAGAGCCCCATGCCGGGCTCGATCCCAGGATCCTGGGACCATGACCTGAGCCGAAGGCAGAGGCTTAACCCACTGAGCCACCCAGGTGCCCCGAACCTAGAACTATTTTAAAGAAAACACATAATGATGACATAAAACATGATCAGGCCGACTGTAATCATAAAGTAGTGTGAAGCCAGGAGCCACTGATAAGCACTTTGCATATATTGTCACATTTAATTAACTCAAAGTCATCAAGCTGTTCCATGAACAGGAAAGAGTATTTATTGACTAGCTATATTCCAGACCTCAGGTATACAGGAATTCTAGGAGGTTCCATAAGGTTTTCATCTCTAAAAATTGGTTACATTAGGTCTTAGAAGGTAATTTTCAAATTTTAAGTTATAAATTCCTATCAAGCTGCTAGGGAAAACAGTTTCCAAGAATACCAGGAAGCAAATGAAAGCAGCAATTCAATTATTTTATTCATACAAGCCATCTTACTGCTGCCAGAGTCAGGACCCTCAGAATGTTTTGCTGTTGATTTGCAAACCAGCTGTTGAGATGACACAGATCAATAATTAGATTCCTAATCATATGGCCTCAAACCAATACCACACCAACTTGAAGAACAGGCTTTAAGTGTATGACTAGTCATTAGTAAGGAGACCAAAGATTCGCCACACTGAAGATATCTGGGTTGAATGTGTGGGATTTTGAAAGGGGATGAGAGAGGGGATGATGAGGAACAAAAAATAGACAAAATTCCTTATTTAGAGAAAATTATTAATACAGCAAAACCATTAAATGGCACTAAGGAATCTATACCCTTTAATACAGAAAGAAAAAATAGGTGACCTAGATTTTATAACAAAACTGCTCACGGTGCTTCCTCTACAATCTTCACTTTGCACATACAAAGGGAAGTGAGGTTTTTAGAGGGCTTAGGAAAACAAACTTGGACTATCTTGAATGCAGGATTTTTTTCTTTCTCCAAGGATTGTTACAATGCTTATTTCTGTTGAAGAGATAATCAACAAAGTCTATCTTTTTCCTTTAAAACACTAGATATCATAATGTGTTCATGTATACAAAGCAAAGGAGAGAAAACAATGAAGGTAAGACAGTACCAGAAAGAGGCCTCTGTTGAAGAGACTGGACTGAGTTATTAACTAGGGTTCTTATTATACATTTTATGAATATATAAGGAAGTGTAGAACATACCTTGTCATGGCCTGAATCTCCCCCTCTGACAATATCTGGAGCCATGTATTCAATAGTCCCACAAAAGGAATATGCTCTTTCAGCCTTAAATAGTCAAACAAACAAAAAGGCATTTGATTTCAAACCAGAAAAATGACAAAAAAGTCAATTTTACATGTTAGTGGTTGAGATACACCACAGTAGAAAAGTAGTGGTAGAATTTACTTGACAGACTCCCCCCTTCTCACCAGGACAGATCATCACCTACATAGTGAGTCCTGGGTGCATGTCCTGTCCAAAGACTTCCTTTGCCTGAAACCCTCCCATCCATCCATCCGTCCCTCCATCCAACCATCCATTCATCCATCCACTCTTCTTTTTTGCAGTATATATGTATATTTCAATTATTGGACTCTTGTACCATTCTTCTTGTAAAACCTCAAATAGTCCTAGTAGGGTAACAAGAACTGTTTAATACTTTAAGACTTTATTTCCAGATAGGCAAGATTGGGAAAACACTGGGAAACTTTAAGGGAAAAATGAGACCAAATTCTAAGAGGAGAATAGGGAGCCCAAAGATAAAATATGACGAAAGGTATTTTTTTCCACCTTATTTTGTTTAGGTTTGGCACTGCCAATCATACGTTTAGTAATAATGAGCAAAACTGTTTTTATTTTAGAGAAAGCTTGTCTCTTAAAAACAGTTGTTTCTCTTTTATAGAGCTTTAAAAAGGTCCAGGTTAAAAAAAATAAATTTTTAAATAGTCAATTGTGTCATATGACTCATCCCATTAAATAAAGGAGAGTAAATATCTAAATTATTATACAGATATATTAAATAGGGAAAGGAATTCCCTATACAAAATACATTCTTATGGCTGTATCTGAAACTTTTTAGGATACTTTGGTTCCATTAAAATATTTTACAAAATTACTTTAAAGGAAACTTTCTAATTTACATTTTACTCTTCTTCTACTAGCCAGGTCTTAAGAAAAATACACATTCCTCTTATTTACCAATTTTAAAAGTAAAAAACACTACTCTAGCAATGTTATAGGATGAATTAGTAGAAGTCCTTTACTTTATTAGGGGAAAGTTAAGCACAGAGACAATAAATATAATGAATTTATTTAAACACTTTGGTAACAAATGTATTAAAACTACTTAGTTATTATATATATATATGTCATGTGTCATATGACATATATGTCACATAATTAATATGGTTAAGATTAATTTTTCTCTTTTTATGTGCTATATTTGCTGAAAGATTACTATCCCTAGAAACAAAAAGAAATAATTTACTTATGTTTATATCTGCAGAAAATTTTCTTTTTTGTTACCCGGGAGAATAATGTTATTGAATAGCTAATATAAACCATATATCAAATATTACCTCTCTGCTTTCTTTTACCTTTTACCTCTTTTTTCATCATTTTAATACCAAATGATAATTTTGTATTAAACTATGAGAAAAATTAAAGCTAAATAAAATTGATTCCATTTAATTTCTGCATAAAAAGTAATGAATAATTTTTAACTTTGTTAGACATGCTTAGAAAAATATGTGTGTTAGGAAGCATTCATCTGTTTACAGAATGACTAAAAAAGAAATACTACAAAATTACTTTTCAAAAAAACCCCAGACTTCATAAAACCAGTGTTTTTAGTTAATATACTATTCATTATGCAATAGCCTTTTTTGGGATAAGCCAAAATCACTGTGTAGCTGACATAAAGAAACATGAAAATTATTAAGTCAGGGTATTAATTATTTGATCTCATCTAAAGATACCTTTAAAACATTATATCCTAAATCAAGTTTAGATATACTGAAAAAAAAATAATTCTCCAAACTGGTTTAGGAGTAAAAAGATAATGAGTTTTGACTGATTGCTTCTCTAGATTTTATTTATTTAGAAAACTAGTCTTTTTAGCAAATATAAACTTTCATTTCCATTTATAGGCAGCTCCATGTCAAACCATTTTGAAATCATACACATTTCCTTCTAAGTATGAGACAATGATTTAACTTTACAAGATGAGGATCAAGAAAATATGTACTCTCTTTTTAAAAACACTAGATATTCATAAGTTTAGTATAAAGAGGGTAGGAAACACACAAATCATATCAAGTGCCAGAAAGGTTTGACAGTCACCACCACTCCCCATGTGTTCCTTTCTCTGACAATGAGAACTATGGAGGTTCAGTTCTTGATTGTCTCAACAGAGGGGAAGCTCAGAACCACATTAAGTGCTCAATGAGGTATTGTCTACCTTCTCTGTGTGATTTTGAGCTCCTTTTTAATTCACTTTAGGTTCTCTGTTTTGTGTTTGTTTTATGTGTTTTTGGGGTGGTGGTGGTGGAAGGGAGTAAGTAGTATCTACATTAATATAATAATTATTTACTTGATTGAAATTCCAGGAGACAGAAATCAAAGCCTAAGTGTTGGGAAATTCCAGTTACTGAGAAGTAATAGTGAACAAAGCATTTCTTAAGTTTCTCTGTTATTTTAGCCTCCTGCAATTCTGTATCTGCTTCCTCTTCCTCAATGGAAGTGCTGCTTCCTCTAGGTTTTAACTTACAGTGTATCAGCCTTGAATTCCTGAGAGTTTATCTTTCATCTGTAAACATACCTCTAATTTACTTTTCAATTTGTGTTTATCTGCCTGAAAGACACATGTTATCTGAAGGGTATGCTGGATGCCTTGCAAATAATTCTACCAGGAAGATAAACTGATGAGGTATGACGGAGAAGGTCAGTAGTGGGAGCAGGAAAGATTTCTAGGTAATATTTTATGAACTATGATATAAAAAGGCTAGGATAACACAGCTAAATTCTATTGCTTATTATTTGTCCAAAATATCTTTATGGTAATAGTCTTCTCAAAGAGAAAAGGCAATCAGCCTACTTTGCATTTAAGTCCACCCTATGTTATAAGCAACATTACTGATTAAAGCTAGCACAGAGTTAAAAGATTGTAAATGAGAATTTATTTGAATGTAAAAATAGTAAAAGCAAGAGTGTGTGTACCATCCTGGCAGATAATAGAGTATTCTTGTGCTTAAGTGATCAGCTGATCAAGGAGGTTTCAGTGTTTCTTAGAGAGAGAAAGTCAGAAAGCACGGGACAAAAAACAGGTTTTCTTCTAAGGAAGAATCCAAACACAAACTCAACTGTCAAACTCTTGGGCATTTCTTAATAAATACTAGATTAAATAATCCCTAGTGTTTATTTGCCAATGTTCTATTCTGATCTTATGTGTTTAGGATAAATTTGTAAGTTAAATATAAATTTACCAGTGAGAAGTTTTTTCTCCCTCCTGTATTTTTTCCCATTCTAATTTTGACAAATCTCCTCACAAGTATCTAGAAATGTTTGATTTTTAAAAAGAAGTAAATAATGCACTGCTAGTCATCTATGACCATGCTCACCAGAAAGGGGAGTCCCTAGATTCCAGCCATGAAGAGGGTGCAGAAAACCAGTGAAGTAGGCATATGACCAATGCTGTAACTACACAAAGGGAGGGCCTCAGCTTAGAAAACGAACACATAAATATTCCCCTTGTGAAATTAAATCCTGAGGCTTGTGCCCCTTGTAGATTTAGGGCCTGAATTTACTCTTGTCCTGGTCAACATGGTGCTACTCTGGAACACATGACAACCAGAGAAATTTCCACAGCCTAGCTGGATTAGGGTTCACATACACAAAGCCCCGAGTCTGAACATTTCTAAGTATGAGAACTGGACTCCTGACACCAAACAAAGGATTACTTGAAATACCAGAACAACAATCTGTAAAAGATGAGTATGTTGTAAAAGATGAAAGACATAAAGGAAGGAAAATATCCATAAAATAACAAAGCAGTATAGAAAAGATTAGGGAGATATGAAAAAGCAAATAGAATTATATAAATGAAAAAATATAGTAATAAAAAAACAGGCCGATTAAACAGAATAGACACAACTAAAGAGAGAATCTGCAAACTGAAAGATATATTTGAGAAAATACTGCAGAAGTCCCAAGCAAACTAAATAAAAATATACCCATGATGGGAAATTCCCATTTCTTAACAAGAGTGATGGTTTTAAGAGTTTGCCTTATAATAATCCCCTAATCCATACATTTATTTTGCTTTTGTTTTTGCAAGTGTTTTATTTTAAAATAAAAAGATAAACCAGCCCATAACTAGATTTATCTATGACAGCTAGATTAACAATAAATATGCAATGTAAAATAAAGGCATTTTAAGACAGAGTGTTTACTATTTATTAAGCATTGTTAAAAAGACATCTAAAGAGTGTACTTCAGAAATAAACTGAACTCACAAGAAAAGAGTTAAGTTGTAAGAAGCAATAGTGAACAGAAAAAACAGGTAAATGTGAGAAAGTCTAAGTAAGTATTGAATTTTAAAATGAAAATTACAAAATAATGATTAATTTGGGGAATATAACACAACATGGATCAAATAATAAGTAACAATAACACAGAAAATGAGATGGATAATTGAAGTTAAAACATTCCATGTTCTTGCAGTGGTCATGACAATTACAGACATAATTGTTAAGTCAGCAAATAAGTTAAAAACTTCAAGGTAATAACCACTAAAAGAATAGAAGAGTATATATAACTTCTAGACCATTATGGAGAAATGAAATAAAGAAACCCTAATAATCTAAATAGGAAAGGAGGGGAAAAAGCAAAGAGAAATTGTGATAAAGAGAAACATATAGCAAGATAAGAGAAATAAGTAAAAATATATTATTAATCATAATATACAGATTTTTAACTCACCAGTTAAAAGATAGAAACTCTCTGGATCAAAAACAAAATCCAGCTATATGTTATTTACAAAAGGCACACCTAAAACATAATGACAAAGAAATATTGAAAGTAAAGAGATGGAAAAAGATATATCAGACTAGCACTAACCAAAAGAAAGCTGGAGTATTTTTATTAATAGCAGGAAAATAAACGTTACAGCAAAAGGGATTATTAAAATTAGCTAGAACTATTACATAATAATAAAAGGAACATTTCACTAGGGAATAATACTATTCCAAACCTGAATGCCCTCAACATTTTTTGAAAAGTCTTAAAATATATAAAGCAAAAATGGAGAGATCTTCAAGAAGAAAGGGACAAATCCACAACTGTAATGGGCATTTCAACATATCTCTTTTATAACTGACCAATCAAGCAGGAAAATAATTAGTGAAGCTATAGAAGATTTGCATGATGTTTATGAGAATACATAAAACTTTTATAACAGAGAATATACATTCTTGTCAGGCATACATGTCATATTAACAGAAATCAACCATAAAATAGGTCACAAGGCAAATCTCAAATTCCACAGAAATAAGATCATATACAGTTTGCTCTCCAAACAGAAAGCAATAAAATTAGAACTCATTTATGAAAAGATAACCAAAAAATCCTATTTGAGAACCTAAAAACCCATTTCTAAATAATTCATGGCTCAAAGGAAAAACACAATGAATATTAGACTGTTAGAATAATAGTAAACATGCCATATATCAGAACTTGTGAGATATCTCTAAAGCTGTTGTTAAAATTCAGTTTCATTAAAAATGAAAAGATTGTTACCGAGCTGGAGGTCCAACTCGAAAGTTTAGAAAAAGCATATGAAAGAAAAACTCAAAATGTCAAAAAACCAAAGTAATAATGGAACATCAGCAAAGAAATAGAAAAAATGAGAAGCTTGAGAAAAGACTGATTCTTAGAAAAGACTAATAGGCAAATATCTAGCAAACTGACCAAGAGAAAAAAAGAGGAAAGTTACAGATCAATAATATTAATAATATAAAAGGAAACACTCTTACCATCACAGTATTTAAAAATAAGCGAATTCTATGAACATGATGCCAAAGAATTTTAAAAGAAAAAATATAACATTTTCTATAAAAATATAACTTACCAAAATTGACTCAAGAAGAAATTGAAAACCTAAATGTTATTATAAATATTTTTAAAGAATTAAATAAGTATTTGAAGAGCTACTCACACTCACCTAGAAGGTGGGAAAAAAATATACACCCTGATAGTTATAGAGGTGCATTAAGAGGAAATATTCAGAGGAATAGGATTTCTACCTACATATATGAGTCTAAGAGTCTCATGCTCTACCGACTGAGCTAGCCGGGTGCTATACATATATGATTCTAAATTCATTTCATGATGTTAGTATGAGCTTAATACCAAAATCAGAAAAATGTAATATTAGAAAAGAAAATTACAGGTCAACTTGACAATAAAATCCTAAATAAAATATCAGCAAACAAAATCTAGCAAAGTGTAAAACAACAACAACAACACTGAAAGTAGTTTGTTCCAAGAATTAAAAGATGGTTTAACACTCAACAACAAATCCTATTAATATAAATTACATAGGTGATTAAAGAGAAAAGGCATAAGAATTTACTTATATCAATAAACAACTAGAAACTAACAAAATAATTCATCTATCAAAAAACGTAGAGTAAATACTATACTAAATTGTAAAACCCAAGACATATAGCCTTAAAGTAAAAAGCAATATGTACAAATGAACGTAGACAGAACGATAAAGCCAAACCAAAGCACTGACCCAGAAACACACACAAAATAAAGATAATGAGGATCACAAAGATATAAAACCATCATTAGTAACAAGGTGGTTCTGATTTTTTCTCTTAATATAGTCATTTACATAAAAAATCCAAGTGGATCTGTAAATTAGTGGAAAATGAATTCAGCAACATTCCTATGTACAAGATCAAAAACATTCCTATGTGTTGCCCAAAAAAACATAAATATTCTAATTTTTTAGATAGGAATAAATAAAGTTAATGGAAATGAATCTAATAATATAAGTATAAAGCATTATATAGAAAGTTATAAAATATTATCAAAGGAAATAAAGGATAACTAAATAAATGGGAAAGTATGAGTATTCATTTATGCTCATTAGTTGATAGGAAGAGTCAATATCCAAAGATCACAGTTATTTCTGGATTAATTTATAAATTCAATTCCATAATGAACATGGAGGAACAAAAGACCAAGAATAAAGAATACAGTGAAGAGTCAGATGAAAGGAAGAGAGAATGACAGGATAAACATGAAGAGGACAAAGATCTCACTTCTCAAAAATCATAGCCTTTAAGATTTTTTATTTTGATTTAGAGGGAGGCAACAAGACAAACAGAATTGAATGAAGAGAAATAGGAATAGAAGCAGACTCCCAGGCATGTACAGGAATTTGGCATATGACAGAAGTTACCTTTCAAATCAGTAAAGAAAAGATTAACTATCTGATGATATTTAGTCAACTGGGTTAATCTATAAAAAGAGATATAATAAGATCCTCACTCTGTTTTTATACAAAAATTAATTTCCAGTAAATTAAAATTTTTAAAGTGCTATTTTTTTTAAAGAAAAGCAAATATCTTACTGCATTGAGATAAAAAGAGATTTGTTTTAAAAAATTCAAAGAAATCAACAATCCAATTTTACACCTCAAGGAACTGGAAAATGAAGAACAAACTAAACCATAAGTTAGCAGCAGGAAAGAAATAAGTAGACCATAAATAAATGAAACCGAGAAAAGAAAAACAATAGAAAGAATTTAACAAAATAAGAGTTGGTTTTTTTGAAAATATCAACAAGACTGAAAAAATCTTAGCTAGATTAAAAAAAAGATAAGATTCAAATAAATAAAATCAGAAATGAAAGAGAAGATGTTATAAGAAGCTACTATGAACAATTATACACCAACAAACTGGATCATCTAGAATGGATAAATTCCTAGAAACATACAATTTATCAAGACTGAATCATGAAGAAATAGAAAAACTGAACAGGCACATAATCAGTAAGGAGACTGAATCAACAATCAAAAACCTCCTAGAAAAGCTCAGGACCAGATGGCTTACAGGAAAATTCTAAAAAAAAAACCCTTAAAGAAGTAGTAAGACCAATCCTCCTCAATTTTCCAAAAAACTGAAGAGAACACTTCCAAAGTCATTGGATGAGGGCAGCATTACTCTGATACCAAAGTCAGCGAGAGATACTGCAAGAAAACTACAGACTTATATTTCTGATGAAGACTGATAGAAAAATCCCACTTAGATACTAGCAGATCAAATTCATCAGCACATTTAAAGGTTTATGTGACATGACCAAGTGAGGCTTATTCCTGGAATGTAAGGACAGTCCAAGACTTGAAAGTCAATCAATGTAAAACACTGTATTAACAAAATGAAGGACAAAAACCACATGATCACTTCAACTGATGCAGAAAAAGCATTTGACAAACTTCAATGCCCTTTCATGATAAAAACACTCAACAACAAAGAAGGAATAGAAAGAAACTACCTCCATATAGTAAAGGCCATATATGAAAAGCCCACAGTAAACATGATATTCAATGGTAAAAAACTGAAGGCTTTTCCTCCAAGATCAGGAAGAAGGGAAGGCTGCTCTTACCACTTCTATTCAATACAGAACTAGAAGTCCTAGCCAGAGCAGTTAGGCAAAAACAAACAAACAAATGACATCCAAAATTGAAAAGAAAAAATAAAATTATCTCTATTTGTAGATGACATAATCTTATACGTAGAAAACCCTAAAGATTCCACACAAAAAACTATTAGAATAAGCACATACAGCAAAGTTACAGAATATAAGATCAACATACAAATATCAGTTACATTTCTTTACACTAACAACGAACAATCCAAAAAAAATTAAGGGGAAAACATCCCATTTAAAATAGCATCAAGAATAATAAAATGATCAGGAAATAACCAATAAGTCAAAAGACCTGACAATGAACATGATAAAATATTGTGAAAGGAATTAAGGGAGATAGAAATAAAAAGAAAGACATCACCTGCTTGTGAATTAAAAGACATAATATTTGAAAATGTCCATACTACCATACCCAGAGTAATCTAGAGATCCAGTGTAATTCCTCTCAAAATCCTAATGGCATTTTTTGCAAAAATAAAAAAATATATTAAAATTCATATGAAATCTCAAGGGACCCTGAATATCCAAAACAAACTTGAAAGAGAAGAACAAAGTTGGCAGTGTCACACTTTCTGATTTCAAAACATATTACAGAGCTACAGTAAACAATACATCTTTATAGTGGAATTAAGACAGACATACCAAGCAATGGAACAAAATAAAGAGCCCAGAAATAACCCTTACAGTGCTTTCAGTCAAATGATCTTCTTCAACAAGGGGGTCAAGACCACATGAAAAGCAAAGGATGGTCTCTTCAACAGATGATGCTGGGAAAAATGGACAACTGCATGCAAAAGAATGAACCTGCTTAATCCCTCTCCCTCTGTGGCTCCCCCTGCTTGTGCTTGCTCTCCCCCCCCTTACTTTACACCAAATACAAAAGTTAACTCAAAATGGACTAAAGATCTAAGGGCAAGACCTAAAACTATAAAACTCCTAGAAGAAACAGAGGGAAAGTTGCATGACACTAGATTTGGCAAGTATTTTTTGGATATGATACCAAAACCACAGGCAACAAAAGCTGACAAATGGGACAATATCAAAATTAAAAACTTCCTTGCACAAAAGGAAACAAAGTAGAAAGACAACCTACAGAACAGGACAGAAAATTTACAAATTGCATAACAGGTAAGTGGTTAATACTCAGAATATATAAAGAACTACAATTCAACAAGAAAAAAGTAAATAACCTGATTAGAAACCAGGCAAAGAATTGCAACAGACATTCTTCCAAAGATGATAAACAAGAGACCAAAAACCACATGAAAAGATGTGCAACATCACTAATCATGAGAGAAATGCAAATAAAAACTATAATGAGATATTACCTCATACTCATTAGGAGGGCTACTATCAAAAAGGCAGAAATACTAAGTATGGGTGAGGATGTGGAGAAACTGGAACGCTTGCACATTGTTGTTGGGAATGGAAAATGGTGTAGCCTCTATGGGACACATTAAGGATGTTCCTCAAAAAAAATTAAAAATAAAATTATCATGGGGGAAATAAAAATAATATAATCATATGATCCAGCAATTCTACTTCTGGATATATATCCAGAAGAACTTTAAGCATTATCTCAAAGAGGTATTTGTATACCTATGTTCAATGCAGCATTATTTGCAATAGCCAATAAGTGGAAGCAACGCAAATGTCCATTAGTGGATGAATGGATAAACAAAGTATGATATATACATATATTACAATATTATTTGGCCTTAAAAAAGAAGGAAATCCCATCACATGCTACAACATTAATGAACCTTGAGGATATTATGTTAACTGAAGTAAGCCAGTCACAAAGATAAATACTGTATGATTCTATTTATATTAGGTATCTAAAATAGTCAAACTCACAGAAACACAAAGTAAAATGGTGATTGCCAGAGGCTAGGAGGAGAGAAAACCGAGGAGTTATTGCTCAATGGGTATAGAGTTTAGTTTTACAAGATAAAACATTTCTAGAGACCTGTTGCACAATAATGTGAATATAGTTAATACAATTGATATTACACTTAAAAATAGTTTAGATGATAATTTTTGTTTTAAAATTTTAAAATTAAAAAATTGTATTTTGCCACAATTAAATTTTTAAAAAATAATTGAATGTAAATATGAAAAGATTAGTAAATTTGATTTTATTAAAATATTAAATCTGATGATGGCAAAAATATCAATAAAGACAAGTAAAGACTTGGAAAAGAAATAAAGTATATAATTACAAATGACAAGTATTTAGAATATTAGAAGTATTGAAGAAAACCAGTAATATCTGAAAAAATTTGCAACACTAAGAAAACACAGAAACCTAAATGTATCTCAGCAGGAGAATGGAGAAGTAAACTGGGTAATTCATTTAAAATATTATACAAAAGCTAAAATAACATTTGGATAAATTTCAAAAATAAGTCAAAATACTTTGCAATATGATATGCCATTTATGTACCTTTTAGGAACATAAGCTAACAGTATATATAGTTTATGGATATATACATATGAAGTAGGGATACTAAAACAAGATTAAATTCAACCCACCATCTACTACTCTTTGCCTGCACTTGTTAAGCTAAATGTGGTTGGAGTAAAACACAGAATCAGGCTGACCAATCTCACTTTAAATCCAAGACCATGAGCCTCAAGTGGGCCTTTAATGCTGTCCAGCAAACACACTCATTCCCTAATCCATTCACGACACAGACATGGCTACTTATTTTATATCTTCTCCTCTCTCCTCAAACTCCAATGTCTCTTTTTCCTTCCTCACTTAACTTCTCCTTTTCCTTCCTCACTTACAGTGAGAACATAGAAGCAATCAGAAAAGACCTTCCATAAGCTCCCATTATCACTTCTTGACAGTCATGTGCATTTGGGCCCAGCAACTCGCCCTTCTCTCTTCCTAAGTATGAACTGATGAGGCCACTAGCTAAGGGCAGCTTCCCCACTTATGCACTGCGTTTATCCCTCCCAAGGTCAGCATTCCATCAATCTTCCCCCCACCCCCCATTATTATATCGACTCCTACTACCTTTCCAGGAATGTGTCAACCAGCATATGATGTCTGTCATTTCTCCTACCTTAAAATAAAAAGACCTCTCTTGACCCACTCCATCCGTTGCGTCCTCCTCACATGATTTCACTATTCCTTTTTACGGAGTTGCCTTAGGTTGGAGGACAATGTGTCAATTTCCATTAGCTCTCTCCTGAGATTTAGACTGAGCCAATGGTCAATCCCCAGTTCTCACCTTATTTGTCCTTAACAACAGTACCTGACATAGTTGATCGCGTTCATGCTAGAAACATTTCTTCACTTGCTCCCAAGACAACACATTTGTCTATTTTCTTTGGACTTCCCAGTCCCTTCTTCTCAGTCTCCTTTGCTGGTGCCTCCTCTTCTTTTTACTCAAGTCAGAGAGGCCTGGGGTTCAGAGCTTTTCCCTTTTTCTGTCCTATCTGTACTTACTCTGTTGATACACTACTCTATTTTTTCAAAAATATTTTATTTATTTATTTGAGAGAAGAGATAGAGAGCAGGGAGGAAGAATGAGAGGGAGAAGCAACTCCCCACTGAGCAGAGAGCCCAACGTGGGGCTCAATCTCAGGACCCCAGGATCACGGCTTGAGCAGAAGGCAGACATTTAACTGACTGAGTCACCCAGGTGTCCCTCTCCTCCATTTTCATTATTTTAAATATTACTTACATATTGACATTTATATATCTACATTTATATCTCTACATGAGACTTCTCCCCCAGACTCTAGACTCAGATCTCCTACTGCCCGCTGACATCTCTGTAAGTCTAATAGTCTCAAATTCAAGCTGCTTAAATGCACTCTTCTACCTACCTGAAATCTTTCCATCAGAAGCCCACCTCATGCTAGTTTATAGCAAATTCATTCTTTCAGCCAGTTTGGCCAAAAACCTTAGGACTCCCCTGATTCTTCCTGCTCTCTCAAATCCCATGTCCAACCCATCAAAAAATTTCATTATCTCTAATGTCAAAATGTATCTAAAATCTGACTACTTATTCCATTTACTCTGCCACTCCACTGTCTAAATCACTAGCATCTTTTGGTTGGATTAGTGCAACAATTTCCTAACTGGTCTCCATGTATCTAGACTTGCCCCACTACAAGAACATCATGCCTGGCAAACAGAATTACTCTTCTAAAACAAGTCAGATCATCTCACTCATCTACTCAAAACTTTCCAACAGCCCCCATTTCACTTAAAGAAATCACGGTCCTTACAACAGTCTTCGATGCCCTGCATGATCTGTACAATCCTTCTTCCATGTCCTTACTTCCTACTACTCTGAGCCTCACTCATTCTGTACACTTACACTGTATTCCTCCTTGTTCCACAAACAGCCCAGGCATATTGGATCTTTCATGCTGATCTTTCTGCCTAAAAATCTCTTTACTAAGATACTGATATGGCTCATACTCTCACTTCCTTCATGTCTCTATTCAACTCTCACCTTGTCAGCTAGACCATTCCTGAACCTGTTTTATTTTTTATTTTTTAAAGATTTATTTATTTATTTGTTTGAGAGAGAGATCACAAGTAGCAGAGAGGCAGAGACAGAGAGGGGGAAGCAGGCTCCCCGCTGAGCAGAGAGCCTGATGTGGGGCTCGATCCCAGGACCCTGGGATCACGACCCGAGCCGAAGGCAGAGGCTTAACCCACTGAGCCACCCAGGTGCCCCCCTGAACCTGTTTTAAAAGTCCAACTTTTTCAGGTGCCTTGGTGGCTCAGTTCATTAAGTGTCTGACTCTTGATCTCAGCTCAGGTCATGATCTCAAGGTTGTGAGGTCGAGCCCTGTGTTGGGCTCTGAGGTGGGCATGGAACCTGCTTAAGATTTTCTCCCTCCCTTTGCCCCTACCCACCTCCTCTTTAAAAAAAAAAGTACAACCTCTTCTCACCCTCATATTCCCTATCCATTTTTCCTAATGTATTTGTCTTCTTGTAACTTCCCACTATCTAACACATTTCATATGTATTTTACTTATTTACTCGTTTTTGTCTATTTTGTTCATTGCTAGATTCCAATGCCAGATAGAACAGTGCCTGGATCACAGCAGACATTCAACTGATGTTTGCTGAATGAGTGGGGAAAAAATGCAAAATGTTTATAACTGTATATATGAATAGTGGGTGCACAGATTCTGTTGTATCATTTTAAACATTTTTACTATAGTTAAATATTTCATAACATAGGGGCGCCTGGGTGGCTCAGTGGGTTAAAGCCTCTGCCTTCGGCTCAGGTCGTGATCCCAGGGTCCTGGGATCAAGCCCTGCATCGGGCTCTCTGCTCAGCAGAGAGCCTGCTACCCCCCCTCTCTCTGCCTGCCTCTGCCTACTTGTGATCTCTGTCTGTCAAATAAATAAATAAAATCTTTTAAAAAATATTTCATAACATAAAAAATTAAAGAGAAATTTGAAAGACATAAGCCTTTATCAATCAAACTTATGCAACGTTAATATTCCAGAATATTTTTTGCTAAATACCCATTAAGGCTTTGAAAGTCCCTGACACTCAGGATGGCTTTTAAGTACCTTGTCTTTCTTTTTAAAAAATAGATAAAAATGATCTATTTTCAGATGAATACATTCTATATTAATATAGAAAAATGTGACTTCTAAATATCATTTTCAAGTAAATAAAAATTATATATATTTAAACCTGATTTGAACAAATGGACTATATTACAGAAGTTTCTGTGAAAAGACTCTCCACTTAAAAGTTGTCCCCACTTGGGCACCTGGGTGGCTCAATGGGTTAAGCCTCTGCCTTCGGCTCAGGTCATGATCTCAGGGTCCTGGGATCGAACCCCGCATCGGGCTCTCTGTTCTGCAGGGAGTCTGCTTCCTTCTCTCTCTCTGCCTGCCTCTCTGCCCGCTTGTGATCTCTGTCTGTCAAATAAATAAATAAAATCTTAAAAAAAAAAGTTGTCCCCACTTGCACTGTGATGTCATTTACATTAAACCTGCCCTCTGAACTTGTGCATTGAACTTGCCTTAAAATTAGAGAGAGTATTACAGTAAATCTTACCAGAGCCAGTAATTTCTACTACAAGAAAAGTTATAAAGCAATCTGTGAGGCAGACATCTGAGGGCAAAGCCCTGTCTGTCTCCCTCCCCTCCTCCTGTCCAAATGTAAGGAATCCACTCCGATATCTGGCAGAAGAACTCTACCAAAAATGGCAGAAACTAATGTGCTAGCATCTGTATATTGTGTAATACTGCTTAAGTAGAAGGAAAAACTGGGGCAATGGAAAAATGCTCTGACTGGTTTCTAGATCTCCTATTTTCCCAACACTTCCATCTCAACATTTACCCTAAAATAACTAAAATTATCCCA
This sequence comes from Mellivora capensis, assembly GCA_004024625.1. Classification (NCBI taxonomy): domain Eukaryota; kingdom Metazoa; phylum Chordata; class Mammalia; order Carnivora; family Mustelidae; genus Mellivora; species Mellivora capensis. The sequence continues at coordinate 72,395 of PISX010003227.1, read as the reverse complement.
GAGTCACTGATTTTGGTGAATAAACTGATAGGACTTATTTACAGAGACCTAATACATTCCTTTTTTTTTTTTTTAAGATTTTATTTATTTGTCAGAGAAAGAGAGAGAACAAGCCCGTGAGGGAGCACAAGCAGGTGGAGCAGCGGGCAGAGGGAGAAGCAGGCTCCCTGCTGAGCAAGGAGCCCAAGTGGATGTGGGTGAGGGCTCTACCCCAGGACCCTGGGATCATGACCTGAGAGAAGGCAGATGCTTAACCATCAGAGCCACCCAGGCACCCCAACCTAATACGTTCTTTAGGAGCATATACAAATGAAAAGACCTGTCAACACACACCAGGATGAATCAACTGAGGAAGGGGACAGAAGTAACAAAAGCTTCCTTAGAGAGTAGGGTTATCCAATTCCTAAAGCAAACATGCTCTTTACGGGTCCTGAACCTCACCTAGGCATCCTGAGATGAATATGTCACAACAGCAGAATACTACAAATGATATTATTAACTAGTCATTTACTAAAGAGAGGCATAATTTAAAACTTCCCTACACATCAGAAAAGGGAGAGTAATTTTTATTTTAAAGATTTTATTTATTTATTTGACAGAGAGAGAGAGCACAAGCAGGCAGAGCAGCAGGTAGAGAGAGAGGGAGAAGCAGGCTCCCTGTTGAGCAGAGAGCCCAACACGGGCTCGATCCCACCTGGGATCATGGCCTGAGCTAAAGGCAGACGCTTAACTGAGCCACCCAAGTGCCCCAATGGAGAGCAATTTAAGATTCTCATCTGTATATTTTAGTTTTGCTCACAGTAATCTAAAATTTGAACTGTATGTCTTAAAAGTAGAAACCGGTATTTTTTTTTTACTGCTTCACACTTTAGAACATACTTTCATGAGCATCAGCTGATTGCGGGATATGATGATCCTATACATTAGATATGACAGCTATTACTTTACAGAGGAAGAAACTAAGACTGAGAGAGGCTAAGGACTGGGGCTTGCCCAGTGTCACACAGCTACAGATGGGAGACCTAAAAAAGACCCTCCTCCTTCAATACATGTCCTATCCACTATACACAAAGGCCACTTACCTGTTCAAAAAATTAATGAATAACATCCCCTTTACTAAGCAAAGGTGCATTTTTCTATTTTCTGGAAAGAGAAAATAGTCACTAATCCATAGGCCTTTCTTTTAAAGTACAGCTACCATGGCAGTATGATTAGTTTAGCTACTTCTATTTTAAATGTTGGGGACATTATTTTTCTGCTAGTTTTATTTAGCTACCTGTAGACTTACATTAATAATCTGTTGTGATTTTTTAAAAAAATGTTCAGTGTGAAATTATAAAAACACAGAATGCATATGCCATATACAAGTAGAGGGTAACTAATAGGACATTAATGTGTATCATTTTGACATTATTTGTTCACAAACAGGTAAAAACAGACCCCCTTTAAATATCTTTATAGTCTTCAGTGTTAGAATCATATACCTAATACCAGAAGAATGTCTGACTCACAGTAGGAACTCAACAAATGTTTGCTGAATTGTATTCTCATGAGATTATATGAAGGACATAGACTAGCCTGCAAATATTTAGAAATGTCTTCTTTTAGTCTCAGAATCTCAAGGGATTTATCAGATTCTACGATTGAGAAAAGAACACATGAAAAGTACCAACTTTGTAAAGTGTCCATTATCATATGAAAGATTTTAAAGATTTCTACAACAAACCAATTTTATCCTGTATACACTCCAGTCTAGCAAACTATAAACTAGAAATAATTACTTATCAGCATATTTGACAAACACCTCCAGAATATAGGCTCATTAGCGCAAGGAATTTGTTATGTTTACCACTGTATTTCTAGGGTCTAAGTACAATACCCAACACATAGTACTCAATATTTACTCAATTATTCAATTAATGAATACACAGAGACATGAATATTACACCATAAGCAGAAACTTTAACTGTTATTTTAAAAGTATATGTTTTTTTGTACTCAGTAAATTCCTAAAAATTAGTAGAAATACATTCCCCAGACCCAGTGAGGGCAGAATCTATCACACACAAAACAGCAACATACTGAAAGAGAAGCATATTTGGATGGGGGAAGGTTAGTTCAGTTTTGGATATGTTGAGCTCAAGCAGTCTATGAGAGCATCATGTGGAAATATATCACGAGCACGTCTGGATCTGGAGTCCAGAAGAGAGGTCAGGGTTGCCATGTATTTTGAGTAATCACCAGCATAAAAGGGAGAGTAGAGCATAAAGAGAGAAGAGTACCTAGTATTGAACTGTGAGGAACCCCTCGGTAGAAGAAGAGGAGGCTGCAAGACAGTGACAAAGAAAAGGAAAGCCAGGGGAGTGTGGTGTCTCATGAGCCAAGGAGAGAGGCCATATCTGCTCAACATTACTAGGTAGTCAAATAAGAAAAGACTACAAAGTATCTAAAACTGAGGTCAATGGTGACCTTGACAAGAAGGCTTATAGTCAGTCGGTCACACGGTGTGCAAGCCAAATTGGAGTAGATTAAGGAGTAACATGTGGGTAAGTAAAGAGAGTGTGCAGACAAATATCGAGAACAACAGCGCAAGAGCTGGAAAGGAATATGGAATTCTGAATAGATTCTGTTTATCTATTGGTCCGTCCGTCCGTCTGTCCATCCGTCCATCCATCCATCCATCCATCTTTAAAATTTTAAAACAGGAGAGACTAGGCATGCTTAAATGATGACAAAAGACCAAGAGGAAGAGGAAGAGGAGAGAAGTCAGGTGGAGCTGGAGTTACAGAATCTTTCTGTATACACCGGAAACCAAGGAGGAGACTCCTTAAGCTACAGTTTAAACCGAAAACCAACAAGGTAGAATAGGGATGGACAAGAAAGAAACTCATTCCAAAAAAGACAGTATTTCGATATGAGGGAGTCAGGGTGCCACGTGAAACCAAAAGGGAATGCTAACTATTCAAAACAGAAATAGATTGGGGGGAATATTTTTAAGGTGGAAAGAGTCTAGGCAGGGAAGAATTAGGTAGAATTAGGTGCTGGGTAGAATTAGGAGAGCAAAGAACCACTAGATCCTGTTGTAGGAGTCTCAGAGAGGGGTAGTTCTTACCCCAGCCCTGAGAATTAAACCTGAAGCCTAGTGTGACAGTGTGTCCTCTATGCGAAGAGGAGAACGAGCTGGTGGTCTGAGGGGAAGAGATAAAAGTGGAAAGCTTAATGACACAGACACTAACACATAACTATATTAAATGTGGCTAGGTTGTATTCAGTTAATGATAAAATCTATAAGTTATTTCTCCACCTCAGATTGAATCCCAGTATGTCATTTTTTTAATAAAGATTTTATTTATTTGTTGACAGACAGAGATCACAAGTAGGCAGAAAGACAGGCAGAGAGATAGGGGGAAGCAGGCTCCCCACTGAGCAGAGAGCCCGATGTGGGGCTCCACCCCAGGACCCTGAGATCATGACCTGAGCCGAAGGCAGAGGCTTAACCCACTGAGCCGCCCAGGTGCCCCCCAATACTTCATTTTTAAAAAATATTTTATTTATGTATTTATTTGAGAGAGACCAGTGGGAGGGGCACAGAGGGAGAGAATCTCAAGCAGACTCTGTTGAGCATGGGGGCTGACATAGGGCTTGATCTCATGACACTGAGATCATGTCCTGAGCCAAACCAAGAGCTGGACGCTTAACCGACGGAGCCACCCAGGTATCCCCCGACCCGATATTTCATTTTTGCACCTAAACAACTAAGTGTTCAAAACCTATGGTATCTGACAAGAACTCCCCTGTTCCCTTGCCAAGGAGCTGCTGGCATGATTAACGGAACACACAAGTCTCTCTTGTGAGGAGGGACCAGGTTGATTTAGTCACGTGGCATTTCTGATTAACTTGTATTTCTGTATTAGAACTCAGCAACTCTGATCCATGCTTAATTTTTATTTATTTTTGCTGTGTCCCAGGGCTAAAGTCTGTCGAACGATCACACATACCCATAAATACACGAGTCACTAAGGGAGTCTTTTCAGCTTAATGTCTGGTACGGAGAAGGCCTTCAGCAGATACTGATGGAGTGAATGAGCAAATGCACGGGCGGTTCCATGGAGAGAGGAGAAGGCGATCACCAAGTCTCTCCACATGGGTGTGCTTCACATGCCAAGGAGCCTTTGGCCATCTCTTGAAGCCCACCGACCCCTTCTCAAAACAATGGCTTAAAATGCGTAGTATGATAGAAGAATAATCACATTGGAATAGAAACACAAGAAACGAATCACTGAAATATAGTGAAATCAAAATAGAAAAAGAAACAGTGACTTTATCACAAATGTGGTTCTGTGGCATGTACGGGCTTGTCAAGTCACAGACATCTCTGTAGAAGAATCTGGCTGGACTAGTTCACTGGCAACACCACCACCTGACAGGTCTGCAGAGTTTCTGGTCTCAGTCTCTCGGAGGAACCCTCTAAACTCCTGTGTAGGAAGCCTGTTCTCAGAATGAAGAGGCAGAAAGAGGCCATGGGAGCTTCAGGACTCACTGTGTCATTTTTCACTTGAACCACTAGTTCCTCTGTTGTGTTCTCACCTTCAGGCCATTGCCCCTGAATGCAGGCCTTCTTGTTAACACTCTCAGTCTTCCTTGAAGGTAAGGAAAGTGCGGCGGCCTAGGTGAATCGGGTGGACTGCAGCTCGGAGGGGGCTCCCTGTTTCTCATACAGACTTGCAACCATATCCCCTGTGCTCCTACTTTGAGGGACACCCGGTGCCCTCAATTCCTGACCCTGTCTGGGAGCCAGAAGGAGAAATTAGCTTGCTTTGGGGATTCTCATGTTACTAGCTTAGGATTCAACTGTGAGCAGAAATGCTATCTGAGTTACAACTAGATTTCCTGGTGTCCATCTTCCAAAATTTGGTTGGTATTTTCTTCCTTCTCTTTTGAGAACGTGTCTCTTTTACTCCCTTACTTTTGCATAGGGGATTTGGTGAGGAAGCCATGGTAAACATATTTAATCTGTCACATCTTACTGAAGTTGCCACGAAAAGTTTTACAAAGGAGAAAAAGTTTTAAAAATCAGACTTTGAAGTAAATTCCTCAAAAATTCATCCATTTTATAACTACGATTTTTCTATCAGAGATAATCAGTATAATTATAACCACAACTTCATGAAGGCAGATACCACTTCGACCTTCTTCACCATTGCATTATCTAGTATCAAGCATAGTAGAGGTGATCAACAAATATTTACTGAATAAGTGAACTGAATGACTACGGATACGATAAAAAACTGGGATCTTTAGTTCTATAATTTCAGCACTTACAGAATTCACCTAGGACTGCTTTGGCAATATTGTAAAAAGCAAACAACCAGAAACAGACACACCTGATGTGGGACTCAAGAATGATGTGTTTGACACCACAAAGTCCTTCACTATGAAAACTGCACTGTAATTCTGTATTCTATACCAATAATTTCTTAGATAAAAAAAAAAAAGCTGGCACTCAAATTTACCTCCTTATTTTGCATAACCAGTAGTATAAAAATGTATTTTTCATTATAACTGCTAAGTAAATAGTATCTAAATTAGAACTAGCAGATGTACATTTTAAAATGTCATTAAATGCATATGTAATAGTAAACATGTACTAATTAATACTGAAAATGCAAAGTCCTCCATATTTAAAACCTGCACATTACCTATTACATTTTAGTTCATATGAGCAAAAACAGCAAGGTTATTAAAGAAGTTGGTCTAGTAGATCCTTGTTATTTTTGTCAAGTGAATTCAAAGGGACATCAGGACATGTCCTACTTGTAAATACAATGTAAACCCTGTCTTTTGTTTTGTAATTCTCTATTGGTTACCAACTAAGGCATAATTCTCCTCAAGGGCCCAAAGGCTTATTTTCATTTTTCAGTTATATTTTATAGGGAAAGTTAAATGCATAGATTTGTTTTAAACTAGGGAATTCTGATATAACCGTCAAAGGTTTACTGCAATTCTAACAAGATGGTAATTTTAAGCTAAAAATCTTTACAGTCATTTATGTCAAGATGTTCCTCTAGGCAAACCTGCACAAAAATCCATAATCCATATGGTACTCTCCTGATAAATGCTTATTCTATAACTCATTTTTAAAATCATTTACATTCTGTTGTTACTAACTTCAAATTAAAATATAATACTCACTTCTTCAGCCACAAACTCCTTACTCAGACCAAAATCTGTCAGCACCACGTGGCCATTAGAATCAAGTAGGATGTTCTCAAGCTTAATGTCACGGTATATAATTCCCAACTGTAAAAACAAACAAACACACATCTTCAAATAACAATTTCCAAAAAATGAATTAGGAAAGTCTTTCTCTACCATAAAAACAAACCAGAAAAAGGATTCTCCTGTTCAGGATGCTATGATGGCTTAGTCACTGGCTAGGGCCATCTCAGGTTCATCTGCTAGGCTCCCTGCACCTCTCCTACCACGTCTTCCTTCTCTGTGTAATGAAGATCCATTCCCGCTGGACCAGCTTCTGTGGAGTCTCTCTGTTGACCACTGTCCACTCCGTTCTTCCTGTTCTATCTTCTGGATGTATTTAATCCTCATTGCAGATGATTTTCTTCAGCTACTTTTAGCCAATTCATGTCTATCACTTCCTTATGGATTCAGAGACCTTCCTGACTAACCAGATCCCACACTGCTCCTGTCTTTGTTTTTATTCCTTTGCTTACCTAAATGTACACTGTACTGACCTAAAAAAGCCTGCGATTTTCTAGGTATTTTCTGCTTGTCTCGATATAACCACACATACACTAGCTGTTTTCACTTTTCATGCATTTGTCTAGTATGCATATCTGTCTAGCATCTAGTATCTAGTACAGTGTCAAATAGATAAATAAAGACTTGTTGAATAATAGGCTCCTAAACACAAAGGCTGAAGATCATAGGTTAATTTTAGCTGATCAGTAGTTCCAAATAAGTGAAATAAGTCAACTGGATAAAATTTATATATCCTTCCATCTTGTTCTGTGTGTAAGTTTTAGAGTAAAAACACTCCAGCTATTTCTTCAGCTAAATAAATCTATACAAGTCATACAAGAAGTTCTTGATAGATGTGCACTGCAAATTTCATGTTATGTCAGCCTGAATTAAATATTTTTAAACTTAGACACACTGCTTTCTATAACACTAAGCATATGAAAAAGCAGATTCATAATAACTTCTTAAAATCGAAACAACAAATTACACAAGGAAAAATGCAAGGCAATTTTCCTCCCAGAGCTTCCGTGTTCTACAGGAAAGAAAGGGTGATATCTGCAATTTATTGAACATTTGACTTGTAGCCTCATAAGCATCTAACAATTAGTATGACTTTTTTTTCTAAAGAAACTTTGGAAGCAATTTTAGAAATAACTCAGTTACTATCTGTTTTACCTCATCACTTCCTCCATTTTTGTCTCTTCCCGAGAAACTTAATGTTAGCAGCTGTAACAAGGTTAGTATTACTGGTTTAATATCTCTTGTGTTGTATCTCTTTGTATTTATCTTTTTAAGTTAGTAAGAATAAGAGAAACTTAGTTGAGGTCTGATTTGCTATATTACTTTCACTCCATATCAATTATACGTATATCCAATATTCATCATGTTCTCTACTTCTGTGGTTCTGATTACCCTGTTTTAATAATGGCAGATGTTCCCGGATTTTCCTTCAATAAACAGAATTAGTGGAATGAAAGTTTTCACACAAAAAATGAGTTTACCAGCTTACCCATTGGAACTTTATATTTGTTTTGTTCTTACTCTGGTATTTATGGGGATTTCCACTACCATTTTTACATCACTAAAACTTACATCTAATACCCCTAAAGCATAAAACTAAAAGATATTTTTGGCCCATTCCTGGGCCCAATTTGGTTCATGTATGAAGATGTTCTAACTACTTTATATCCCACAGAGTTACTCACAGGCAAAAGCTGGCCACCACATGACAACTCCACCCAAAGGAATGGGGTGTCTGTCCCCTCACAGCAGGAAGGTGTCAGCTCCCCTCCCGCTCCTCTGTCCTTTTTCTCCAAGCTACTGCTGTCCCACCACCCCCTCATGCCCACCGGGACCTTTTCTCCCTGCTCCCTTTTGCATTGTTCATCAACTCCTCTTCATTCCTACTCTGACTCCCAGCCCTGGCCTGCCTAGTCTGGCTCTGCTCTCGGCTAGATATCGCCTGTTTCTGACCCCTTCCTTCTATGCTTGTATCTTCTCGCCATCTTTTCTTACAGCCCCTCCTGTCCATTGCCTCCATCTTGTAATTCCAGTATCCCTGCCCCTTTTCTTCCCTCTTCTTTGCCTTTTCCTTTCATCTCTCTTCACCCTTGCCTATACTCCATAATCACCACTCTAATCTCTGTTCATCTCAAATCCAGTGAAGGATCTGAATTCATGATGCTGGACAGTGGCTCTACGATGTACTTGTCTCATCCCAATGTAGTGACTCAAGTCACGCTGGTCTCGTGGTCTCACATACTTGATGAAAATTATTCGAGTGCTTTCTGAGGAAATACACACACACACACACACACACACACACACACTTAGTCTACACAGAGACTGCTTCTATAATAATGCTTCCTCATTAAGTTCAAGAAACTTCGTTGAAAATTTCTTGGATCCAGATTAATAGTAGGTGAAATAATATATACTTTTTAAAGTTCAAACTGATTTTAATAGAGCTGAAACAGCATCACAGACATGAAATCCACTTAAAGTTTTTAGCAACTGAGTTCACGCTCCAGGGAGGCACTGGAGGAAGAGGGAGGGAGAGGGAACAAGGGAGGGCCTCAGGGACATAGGCAAAAACAAACCAGAGTGGGAGAGTGGGGTAGCTGGGTAGCATGGCAGGTGCTTCTTTCAAATAACTCATATTCTCCAAGCTAATCAGGAAATATACCCTGCAGACACATAGGCAGAGTCTGCAATGGAGTAAGTCACAATTAAGGAAATATATATTATGACTTGTGATTTCATTTTAAAGGTTATCTTAAGAATGAAAAGCTTTTATTCTAATGATACTTGGTAATGAACATGAGGATTTTTCATGAACAAAACTAAAGAACTGCTCAGGTTCTACCTTTTTAATCTGTATCGCAGGAACTACAAAAAAAAGATTTGTAAAAAGGGAACTACAGAATTGAGAAAATTAGCAATAATGTGGAAGCGTACTTTTACAATCTCCACGAAGACAGTGATGTTTTAAAACATTAGCTCTTTTAGCTCCAGCATTACCTCAATTAACAGATTAAAAAAAAAATGAACTCCCAAAGATTGAGCATCTTACCTTGTGGAGATGTTCGAGGGCAAGCACGATCTCTCCAACATAGATCCGTACCTCGTGCTCTGTGAAACGCTCTCTTTGAGAAAGATGAGTAAAAAGTTCTCCACCATTTATATAATCTAAAAATGAAATATATTTTTTTCTTTCTTTGACTTGTATTCATAAACTTAAGGTAGTTTTTCCTTTTAATCATTTTGGATTAACCAGAAGGCACTGATTTTAATATATTATTTTTGCACAATTCTTTGTGTATAGTATACAGTTTCCTCTGGAACATATTACTAAATTTACATAGTAATACAGTTGCATAAGATAATGACTATCCTACACTACAATCAAATGGATTTGCATAGATTATTGCCATTAAATCTATTACATGATCTCTGCATATATTTAAATACATTTCCCCAAATGCAGTGCTTCAGAAAACTCTGCCGTCATCATATAATACTTAGCTTGCTGTGGAGTACCAAAACTGTAATAACTAAGATAAAAAATGAACAGAACAAACCAAAACACAAAGAAAATCCCAGCCTTTCCTTTGTAATTGCTGCCAGTCACTATTTCTAAGCAGGCTCCCCATTTTCTAGAATTTTCTATGCACCCTTTCAAAAATATGTACTAGGTAGCAAGTACCCTTACTGATCCACATAGCCTTAAAGGAAAAGTGGCACAATGTGACTGAGTCAAACATCTGAAACTGAAATATTCCCATTTTCCTCTCAATTTGCCCTATCTATCCCAAGGGGAATAATGAGAGACAAAACAGGCTACAGTGAAGAGCACCTAGGTGGCTCAGTCTGTTGGGCATCAGACTCTTGGTTTTGGCTCAGGTCATGATCTTGGGGTTGTGGGATCAAGCCCCACATCAGGCCCCATGCTCAGTGGGTTATCTGCTAGAGATTCTCTCCCTCTCCCTCTGCTCCTCCCCCCACTTGCATACTCTCTCTCAATTAAATAATCTTAAAACAAAAACAAGGTTACAGTGAGAAATACATAAGGGAGCTGAATAATAATAAAAGCAATAACATAATAGGATTCATAATTAGCTCTAACAAGATAGTTATTGATAAACTGATAGTTTCATTAGAAACTAACCACTGAGACCTTAGCACACAGTGTAGACCCGGAAAACAGTCACAGATGTAGTAAAGCTTTCCTCCTAAAAACCTGAAAAGCATGTATCCCAAGAATATTCATTTGTGAAGTTCAGCAGTTTGAAAAAAGAACAAAGCAAAATCTTCATAAACTTGCAAATTTGTTTCATCTTGTCTGTTTAACTTTAAATTCCCCAAAGCAGATGCAACAGAATGAAAGAACTCTAATAGCTGGTTGCTTTGCAATGTATTTTACGAAGCGTATGCCAGTAAAAAGCATTGCCCCCTCTAAGGCTTCTGTATTTTGCTAAGAGGTTTTAATTATATCTTAACACAAAGCTAATTATTAAAAAGGTGTAAAGGAACACAGCATTCCTGCCAACTAACAATGAATTTTTTCTACCTTTAAGTAGTTATTTGCTTAAATCTCATGCTGATGTTTATGCATAAATGGTTTCCACAGTTAGTCATGACACAGAAATAGACACCCACAGGTCAGCTGAGCAACTGACAAACTCCTACCCATCCTCGTATGCCCTATACAATTTTCTCATCTTCAATAGCCACTCCAGCAGGGTTGGTCACTTCCCTTTTTGTTAGCCACTGTACTTAATAAAGACTTCTACCACTGCAATTATCTTGCTGTATTGAAAATGTTTATTTGCACAGTTGCTTTCTCTGCTACACTCTGAGCTTTTTAAAGTCTGAATCAATGTATTCACCTCTACAAACACAGTAGCCACATACAGTAAGCACTCAAGAGATAATTAAACAAAAATTCTTTACAGTGGAATAAATATTAAATAGACTTGAAAAAAAAATCACCCTGAAACTCAAAGGCAAGTGTGTTGTAGAAAGAATCCCATGTACTCTTCTCTTTAGGGCACCTGGATATAGTCCACAGGACCTGGCCTTGGTAACTCACAGACCTGGATTAGACAATGGTTTCACTGTGTCCTGCCTTGAGCAAATGAAGCCTTTCAGCTATAGCTGTTTATCCAGACAATGGGAATAATAACTACTGTGGACTGTTGTTGCTTGGAACATAGACAGTGGCTTATTTTCCATTTACTGGGAAGACAGAAAAATAACTACAAATCTAAGAAAACAAACCTAAAACAACATCAAGTAACCTACTTCCTACTTTTGGAATAGACCTTCACCAAAGGTGAAGACCTGACTTGCATAAAATAAACATGTTTTATTTGTAGGTATGTGGCTGCCTACTTCACAAGGTCAACAGCCAACTCTATCCAGCAGTTAGGTATTCACAGCTGTAAAGCAGATACAGAAGCTGCCAAAGGCAGCTTCTATAATGGCAGGAGCTGTGGTACACCTGACGTGTTCTTATGGGGCACTTACTCTAGATCAGTGGCTGGGATAGGAGGTCAGTGGGAATTTCTTTAAGGTAAGCATTTGGTACGCTTAGTATAACTTTAGTTCTGTTCATTGTGTAGTAGTGTCTCATTATGGTTTTAATTTGCATTTTCCTGATCAATAATGATATTTAGTATCTTTCCATGGCTTATCAGACATTTTATAGCTTCTTTAGTGAAGTGTCTATTAAAGTTTTTTTTTGCCTCTTTTGATTTTTTCTTATGTGAAATATGTTTCACATACCATGAAATTCACCCATCTGAAGCATAAAAATCAATGGTTTCTGGTATATTCAGAGTTATGTAACTATCACATTGAATTTTAAAACATTTTACCACTCCATCCTCCCAGAAATCCTAATTTCTCTGGTTTTTTTTTAGTTGCTTGAGCTTTTGTTATCGTATTTAAGAAACCATTGCCATAACCAAGGTCACAAAGATTGACCCCTGTCTTCCTCTAAGAAAGTTATAGTTTTAGCTCTTTTCATCTCTGATCCATTTTGAATTAATTCTGTAAATGAGGTCAGGTATGGGTCCAATTGGAAACAAGCCCATATGAAATTGGCTATCCAATTGTCCCAGTACCATTAATTAAAAAGCCTATTCCTTCCTCACTGGCATACTTGTTGAAAGATCAATTGACTGTAAATGGACTGTGAGGGTTTATTTCTGGACACTCAGTTCCATTCTACTTATTTATATGTCCATCTTTATTCCAGTGCCACACTTTGATTATTAGCTTTGTAGTATATTTTAAAATTGGCAAGTGCTGAGTCTTACCAAACTCAATTCTTCTTTATCAAAATTGTTATATAGCTATTCTAAGGTTCCTTGACCTCCCTATGAATTTTAGGATCACTTTGTCAATTTCTACAAAGAAATAAGCTAGAATTTGAGAGAGGTTGTACTGAATCTGTGGATCAGTTTGGGGAGTACTGCCATCTTAAGAATAGTAATCCTTTCAACCCATAAACATGAGACCTTTTTATTTATTTAGGTCTCTTTCACTTCCTTCAACAACATTTTGTAGTTTTCAGAGTGTCAGGTTTGAACTTATTTAATGTTAAATTTATTCCTAAGTGTTTATGTTGTAATGTAAATAGAACTGTTTTCTAAACTTCATTTTCAGATTTTCAGTGGTGTATAAAATTTGTATATTGGTCATAAAATTACCTCAGCTGCCTTCTGCAACGGTGCTGAACTTGTTCATTTGTTTGAGTAGCTTTTAGTGGATTCCTTGGGATTTTCTATTTACAAGATCATGTCATCTATAAACACAGATTTTATCCTTCTCTTTTAGTGTGAAGGTCTTTTATGTTCTTTTCTTGCCTACAGTGTTGAATAAAGGGGTGAAAGTGGATATTCTTGCCTACGTTTCTGATTTTAGGGGGAAAGAAAAGCTCTTGATTTCTATCTAGGCTTCTGAATTTCAGGAAGTCCACTACTCCTTCTTTTTTGAGTGTTTTTTTTTATCATGAAAGAGTGTCTAATTTTGTTAAATGCTTTTTCTATGTCTACCAAGATGACAATATGGTTTTCGTCCCTTATTCGTGACTGATTTCACTTGCCCTTGCATTCCTGGGATTAATCCCAGTTGGCCATGGTATACGATCTCTTTAATTTGTTGCCAGATTCAGTCTGAGAGTATTTTGTTGAGGATTTTTGTGTTTTTATTCATAAGAGATATTGGTCTATAGTTTTTTTGTTTTATCTTGATATTTTTGTCTGGTTTGGGCATTGAGATAATACTGGCCTCATAAAATTAGTTGGGAAGTGGGGGACCTGGGTGGCTCAGGGGGTTAAGCCTCTGCCTTCGGCTCAGGTCATGATCCCAGGGTCCTGGGATTGAGTCTGCTCAGCAGGGAGCCTGCTTCCCTTCTCTCTCTGCTCTGCCTCTCTGCCTGCTTGTGATCTCTGTCAAATAAATAAATAAAATCTTTAAAAAAATTAGTTGGGAAGTGTTTCTTCTATGTTTTGGACATTTGTGAAGACTTGTGTTAATTCCTCTTTATTTTTTTTTAAATTTTTATTTTTTTTTCCAGTGTTCCAAAATTCATTGTTTATGCACTTAATTCCTCTTTAAATGTTTGGTAGCATTCGTTACAGAAACCAGCTGGGTCTGGACTTTTTCAATGTGGTTAGTTTATTACTACTACCGCTCCTCCTCCTCCTGCAATCTCCTTACTTGTTAAAGGTCTATTCCGAGGTTGTATTTCCTCCAGTCGATTAGTTTGTGTCTTTCTAGGAATTTATTTAATCTAAGTTACCTAATTTTTGCCATACATTTGTCCATGATTTTCTCTTATGACCTTTTAAAATTCTGTCGTCAGTATTAATGTCCCTTCTTCTATTCCTAATTTTACTAATTTGAGTCTTCTTCCATTTTTCTTGGTCAGTCTAACTAAAGGTGTGTCAATTTTGTTTATCTTTTCAATGAATTATCTTTTAGTTTCATCATTTTATTATTTGCACATTCTCTATTTGATTAATTTCTGGTCCAATCTTTATTATTTTCCTTGTATCTGCTTGCTTTGGGATTAGTTGGCTCTTCTTTTTCCACTACCTTAAAGTGAAAGATTAAGTTACTGATTTGAGTTCTTCTTTTCAAAATTGTTTTCTTCTTAAAAAGAAATAGTTTTTCTTTTTAAATTTAGATGATTCAGCTATACATTTCCCACTGAGCACTGCTTTAGCTGCATGTCATAAGACTCTCTCATGTTGAAGTATTTCCTGATTTCTCTTTGACACACTGGTTATATAAGAGTATGTTATTAAATTTCACAGTTGTGGTTATCCCAAATCGCTTTCTGTTACTGATTTCGAATTTTATCACATCGTGGTCAGAGAACAAGAGAACATACTTTGTATGATTTTAATCTTTTTTAACTTATTGGGTTTTTTTTTTTTTAACAGCCTAGCATATGGTCTATCCTAAAGAATGTTCCTTGTGTATTTGAGAAAAATATGTATTCAGCTGTGTTGTTTGGAGAGAGTTCTACAGATATCTGTTATATCTAGGTAGTTTATCTTCTATTTCCTTGCTTTTCTTTTGCCTAGTTAATCTTATACATTATTGAAAGTGGAGTATTATTGTTGACTTGTCTATTTCTCCCTTTGTTTCTGTCAATTTTCCTTCATGGATATTGGATCTATGTTGTTAAGTGCATATTTGTTTATAATTATTATGTCTTTCTGATGAATTGGTCCTTTTATCATTATGAAGTGTCCTGTTTTAATCTCTAGTAACATTTTTTGTTGTTGTTTTTAAGTCTATTTGTCTGATATTAGTAAGCCACTCCTGCTTTCTTGTGGTTGCTGTTTGTGTGATTTATCTTTTTCCATCTTTCTTCTTTAACCTATTTGTGTCTTTAAATCTACATTGTATCTCCTATAAACAGCATAACACTGAATCTTTTTCCCTCATCTGACAAGCTCTACCTTTTGATTATATGGTCTAGTCTATTTATATTTAATGTTATTATTGGTATAGTTGGATTTCTGCCTGCTGTTTTACTTTTTTATTTCCTATATATTTCATATATTTTTTTCTCTATTCTTCCTTTACTACTGTTTCACCAAGTGAATATTCTCTAGTGTGATATTTTAATTCCTTCAATGAAATTCACGTTTTTTATTTTTTAGTTATTAGTGGTTAGTCTATGGTTTACTATATGCACATTAACATAAAAAAGAGCTTCAGGGGCGCCTGGGTGGCTCAGTGGGTTAGAGCCTCTGCCTTCAGCTCAGGTCATGATCCCAGGGATCCCATGATCCCAGGGATCATGACCTGAGCTGAAGGCAGAGGCTCTAACCTCTGGGATGGAGCCCCACATGGTGTGTGTGGGGGGGGTTCTGCACAGCAGGGATCCTGCTTCCCCTCTCTCTCTACCTGCCTCTCTGCCTACTTGTGATCTCTGTCAAATAAAGAAATAAATTTTTAAAAAAATCTTAAAAAAGCTTCAGATTTGTATCAATTTAATTTCAGTGATATATATACACCTTACTCCCATACAGCTCATTCTCTCTCCCTTTTACGCTATTATTATTATACACAGTACAACTACGTGTTACAAAACCACCAATATGCATTATTTTACACCTTTTATGTCTTTCAAAGAAGCTGAGAGGAGAACAAGTATATATTTACAATTAGCATATTAGCCTTCTTATTTATATTTTTGGTTGTCTTCTTTTTCTTGTGGACTTAAGTTATCTGATTGCAACTTCCTACCCCTACCAGAGGCTTGTTTTTATTATTATTTTTTCTTTCTTTATTAACTAATTTGGGTATTCTAGTATGGCCTGTTTTATCTGTAAGAAATCTCTGACACTGCTCCATGGAGGGCACAACCTTGGGCATTCACACATGGTTTGGCAGGGCTCTTTTTTACTTCCTTTTCCTGATCTGTTAAGCTGTCTGCCTCTGTTGGTATTACACCCAGTTGTTAGGCTCCACTAATTGCTGGTTGAATGATCTATTGTTTTCAATAATGCCCCGGGGCATAAAGTACTTCACAGTCTGATTCAATAAATTCAGGCTCCTTTGTAGGATTAGTTTTTGAACCCAGTGTTTGAGATCTGTTTGGAACCCAAGAGTGTTCTTCATAATTGACTATTTTCCTCCTACTCCTTGATACTCCAACAGTTTACTTTGTTGCTCTAAAGGAGCTACCAAGCCTCCTTTTAATTGCTTACCACCAAAATCTCCATTTTTCATCCCTCAAAAGCATCCTTAGGCTTCAACTTCCCACATACTTTACTTCAAATAAAGTCAGTTGTTTTGATAAGAACTTCAGAGCTCTGTGCTTATGAACTATACCTCTCCCTCTGGCGAAATCTCTGATCCACTGCTCTGGAGCTGGGGGTGAAGACAGTGGCCCACTTCTCTCAGAGTGACACCCCTGCTTTATTAACATGGTGCTGCATAAAGGCACTAGTCTCTGGCCTCCTCAGTTTGCCTCTACCAGCACAGAACCTTCACCCTACAAATGAAGTGGGGTAAGGGCATCAGAACTCTGTATTCTCAATATTCCAAGCCTGGAATAGATCTTCTGCCCTATGAGTCGGGGGTGGGCAGAGGAAGGAGCTCCCAACCTCTCAGCCACATTTGCCAGGAATTTATCCTCTGTAACACAGGACTGGGTGAATGAGAAATGCTGGTGTCCTGCAACCTCCTGATGAGAAACTGTATCCTTTAACTGGGAGCTGAGGGGAGAGAAGGCCCCAACTTCTTGGCCACACCCACCCATATGGAGCTTCTGTCATATAGTGTGGGGAAGGGCAGAAGGTCATGGCCCAAGAGTCACCCACTTTCGCTGTTCTTACTGACATTTAGATTTTCTTGAGTAAATGTTTTTTCAATTGCTGAATGCCCACTCACAGGCCAACCACCAGAGATTTAAAAAAAATTTTTTTAAATAACTTTTACTAGTTATGTTTGTTTTCCTGGAAAGCGGGTCCCTGCAGCTCCTAACATTACCATTGAAGGAGCAAGCTCTTTTCTTTCTTTCTTTCTTTCTTTTTTTTTCTTTTAATTATTGTTTAAAGGCATTCTTGTATATTTCGGATACAAGTTCTTTGTCAAGTACATGTATGGCAAATATTATCTCTGACTGAGTGTCTTAACTTTAATTTTCTTAAAAAGTGTCTCTTGAAAATGGGCAGAAGAAATGAACAGACATTTCTGCAAAGACGACATCCAAATGGCCAACAAACATGAAAAAGTGCTCAAAATCACTCAGGATCAGGGAAATGCAGATGAAAACCACAGTGAGATACCACCTCACACCAGTCAGAATGGCTAAAATTAACAAGTCAGGAAACCATAGGTGTTGGCAAAGATGTGGAGAAAGGGGAACCCTCCTACACTGTTGGTGGGAATGTGAGATGGTGCAGCTACTCTGGAAAACAGCATGGAGGTTCCTCAAAAAGTTGAAAATAGGGGTGCCTGGGTGGCTCAGTGGGTTTAGCCTCTGCCTTCCACTTGGGTCCTGATCTCAAGGTCCTGGGATCAAGCCCCTCATTGGGCTCTCTGCGCAGCGGGGAACCTGCTTCCTTCTCTCTCTCTGCCTGCCTTTCTGCCTACTTGTGATCTCTCTCTCTGTCAAATAAATAAATAAAATATATTTTTTTAAAAAGTTGAAAATAGAACTACCCTACAACCCAGCGATTGCACTACTGGGTATTTACCCCAAAGATATAAACGTAGTGATCTGAAGGGGCACGTGCACACCAATGTTTATAGCACCGATGTCCCCAATGGCCAAACTATGGAAAGAACCTAGATATTCATCAAAAGATGCATGGATAAAGAAGATGTGGTATATATATATACAATGGAATACTATGCAGACAACAACCCCCCCGAAATCTTGCCATTTGCAAAGACATGGATGGAACTACAGCGTATCATGCTAAGCAAAATAAGGCAATCAGAGAAAGCCAATTATTATATGATCCCACTGATATGAGGAATTTGAGAAACAAGACAGTGGATCATAGGGGAAGGGAGGGAAAAGTGAAACAAGACGAAACCAGAGAGGGAGACAAACCATAAGAGACTCTTAATCTCAGGAAACAAACTGGGGGTTGCTGGAGGGGAGGGGGGTAGGAGGGATACGGTGGCTGGGTGATGGACATAGGGCAGGGTATGTGCTATGGTGAGCGCTGTGAATTGTCTAAGATTGATGAATCACAGACCTGTACCCCTGAAACAAATCATACATTATATGTTAATTTAAAAAAAGTATCTTTGAGCAGAAAATGTGTAATTTTTATTAGTTCAGCTTTCTCCTCCTTTTCCTCTTGTTCCTCCTTCTCCTATTCTTTCTCAACCTGCTCCCATCCTCCTCTTCTTGGTTAGTGTTTTGAGAAGTCTTCGCCTACCCTAGTTTGAAAGATATTCCTCCTGTGATTTCTTGTAAAGGCTTTATGTGCTTAATTTTTATGTTTAGGGTCTGTTTCAAATTAATATTTGTGCACAGAACAAAACAGGGTTGAGATTCACTTTCTCCCATACAGCCACCCAGCCACCTAGCTGTTCTAGCACCACCATTACTTCTTTAGCACTGAATTGCTTTGTCAGGTTTGTCAAAAATCAAAAGGCTAGAGAAGTGGGTCTATTTCTGGAGTCCCTGTTCTATCCCACTGACCTATACATTGCAGGCCATACTGCCTTGATTACTGTGACTTTAGAGTCAGTTTTAAATCAAGACATTTAAGCCTTATGCATTCTTTCTTCTTTAAGACTAGATGGGTTACTCTAGCTCCTTTGTTTTTGCATAAGAAGTTGAGTCATTTAGTTGATCTCTACCCAAAAAAGTCTGCTTGGATTTTGATTTGGACAGTTTTTTATCTACAGTTAATTTAGGGAAAAATGACATGTTAACAACAATAATGAGTGTTCCTACCCATGACTATGATGTAGCTCTCTATTAACTAGGTTTTCTTTAAATTCTCTCAGCAATGTTTAGTTGACAGAGTAAATTTATTCCCAAATATTTTATGTTTAAGAAAGTTATACCGCAAAGAATAATCTAAAATTTCATTTTCCAGTTGTTTGATGTTAGTATATAGAAATACAATTGCTTTTTGTCATTTTATTTTGAAATATTACAAATTTAAAGAAATGTTTTAAATATAGTATATATAACTTTTTTCATGAACCATCTAAGTACTTTGCCAACTTGATATCCCATCACTCATGTGCATACTTGCATTTGCATTTCACGCCACAACCTATCATTTAAAAAGTCAGGACATTAACCTGAATATTCTATTACCACCTAATCCTCAATCCTAACTTCACGCTTCCTTAGTTGTTCCCAAAATATTATAGCAAAAGGTTCCAGTTCACAATCAAATGTTAACTTTAGTCATCTATTTTCTTTAGTTTGGAATAGTTCCTCAGTCTTCCCTTGACTCTTTTAAAAATTACAAGCTTCATATTTCGTACACTGTCCCACAACCTGAGTTTTTCTGATGTGCCTGCTGGTAACATTCAGGTGTGCATCTCTGCGAAAAAAAATCATGGAAGTGACAACGTTCTTGCTGCATCATCTCAGGTGGGGCATGATTTCAATTCATCCTAATAATAATGATTTTCACTTTGATCATCTGATTAAGACAGTGTCTCCTAGGCTTCTCTGAAGTTACCTATTTCACCTTTGTAATTAGTAAGTGATTTTGGAGAGGTACTTTGAAGCCAGGTAATTATTCCAACCCACATCATTCAATTTATATCTGAAGAGACTCACGGGTTTTTTTTATTCAAGGCAAGGGGTTAAAATTCACTATCATCATTTACTTTTTGATTCTGGGAGTGCAGTTCTTACTTTTATGGCTCTTCTAGAATTCTGATGAAAGTCTTCTGGAGTTTACCAAGTCCCTGTGCCTTGGGAGAAATTTAACTTTAAACTGTCCATGAGGTTGGAGCTACCGAAATCTTTATTCAGCTTTCAGCCTTCCAGCTTCTGTCTGGGCCACTGAGATTCTCGCCCCATGCAACCGTGCTGAGAAGTCAGTCCACACACAGATTTCTAAACTGCTTCTACCCGTGGTTCCCTTCTTGGCAGGGTGCCTCCTCTACAATTTACAGCCACTCCGTTGGCCCCAAATGCCAACTTCTGACTCTTCGGCCTTGTAAGACTACCCCTTCTGGACTACATTTTGACTTCTTATTTTACACATCCTTGGAAAGAAGTATCTTTGGTGTATAAGAACACAGGTCTTGAGTATTAGAAAATCCAAAAATCCTAGCTATACTGTTCATCAATTATGTGACTTTGAGTAAGTTGTTTAATCTCTTTGAATCTAAAACTGTATTTATAAAAAGGTGAACAATATATTTTCCTACAGTTTGTTCATTTCATTCAACAGACTTCGAGACTTTATTATGTATCAATCACTTTTCTAGATACTGCACATACATACTGAACTAGGCAGATAATAATCTCACCCTAATGAAGGCTGCATTCCATTGGGAAGAGAGAAACATAAGTAAATTAGGTACTAGGAATACTTTGGAAGATGATGATTACTATGGAAAAAGTAACACAGACAAAGGCAGATAGGAAATGCCAGGATAGAGATGAGGACCGCATTTTAATAAGTGTGGTCAATGTATGTCTCACCAAGGTGACTTTTGAGCAAAGAATTTAAGAAAGTGGAGACATGAACTAAGCTGGTATTTGGGGAAAGACTGTTTCTGGCAGAAGTATCAACAAGTGCAAAGACCCTTGGGCTGAAGAGGGCCTGGTTTATCTAAGCATCAGGAAGGAAGCTACCATGGCTAGAACACAGTGAATGAGGAAAAAGTAGGAGGAGGGACATGGTCCCAGAAGTCACTGAGTTAGCGGGATGGGGGAGCTCATACAAGGTCTTGGAGACCATTACTGGGGTTCCTCTGTATGCTACATACACTGAACAGTGTACTGTGATCTAAGTGGCCTCTGGAGCTGAGCTGGCCATTGGAAGGATCTCATTTTTCCTCCAAATGAGATGGGAAGCTTTTAAAGGATTCTGAGTAGAACAGTGGTATGGTAAGACTTGCACTTTACAAGGATCAATGGCTCTAGCTGCTGATCTGCAAAGAGCAAGGGTGGAAATAAGGAGACCACATGAGAGAGGATAGTGGCTAGGAAGAAGGTGACAGCAGCGGTGGGGGTATGGATCCGCTCCCAACTGAGCACTAGAGGAGATGAAGCTGGTATTATCTGAGACGGGGAAGGCTGCTGGAAGAACAGGTTTGGAGAGGATGGCCCAGAGTTCGCTTCTGGCTATGAGGAATACACCTCGTCTGACCAATAAAAGCTCAATAAATGGTAGTTACCATTATCATCATCATTACCCTTAATTCTACCTCCTGAGGCCATTAAGAGGTACAGAAAAGCTCTTTTGGAACCCTCTGAGGAAGAGGAATTCTTATGACTGACTTAGGGCATGAAGAGGTGGTTCCACGAATCATCCTGAAAGTGCTTCACGTAAATTCCTTGAAATTAAGTGCACTTGTTTTCAGGCATATGTAAGAATCTGTGTGTTCTCCTGAGAAGAGAGAGTCCGCAGCTTTATCAGATTCTCCAGGGAGCTGTAAGCCAAAAGAAAAGTTTAAGGAATATCACCCCTAAAAATGGCATTATAAGTTTGTACAGAAAAGTTTCCATGAGTTTATTTACAAGCACACCAATGAGTGCTGGCTGCCGGCACCCGGGAACCGGTCAAGAGTAGTGTCCTGCAGCTCGCCAGCAGCGTGAACTTTACCGTTCCAGCGTGCACGCCCGGCTCTGGCCTCTCCAGGGCCCCAGGCTCCTTTCCCGCTGACTGTTCCCCTCGCCTGTCGTCACTGTCCTGGGGCTGATTTGCATTGGGAATTGGACTGGTGAGGTTCAAAGCTTTAAAGAGGGAAGTGGAGCAAGGGGTTTTCATTTTCAACAAGATCTCTGACTCCTGAGATTGTGCTGGGACTGCGTTTCTGGTGTCTTAACACCTGTGTGTTTATCAAGAGCTCTAGCAACTCTACCAGGGCAAGGCTGGGCTTGGCTTGCCCTAAGGAAAAACAACCTAGCCAGTCAGGCAGCAAGACAACAATAAAACAAAATTTAGAAAAGATCATAGGGATATTGCTAAATATGAGCTGAATTATAAAATTTGTACTCTTTTGAATGAGGACACCAGACTCAGGAATGCAGGCAGATTCTGGGACAGTAAGTAATGGGATGGACGTGGTTGGTGACATTGTAAAAACTCAGATCCTTACAGACATTTGAAAGGAACAATCTTTTCCGCTTTATAATTCAAGGAACCCCCATCCCACCCCATCCCTTTCCTATTCATCAATAAATTGCATTTCTTCACGTAAAGGTCTTACTAAAAAGGTCAGCCTGAATAAAGCCCCTGAGTGAGGACTGTCCATTACTAGAATTATTTTGAATCTACTCAGCCTGGTGAGTTCTTGGTCCATGCCAACTCGTCTACCCTGAGTAATAACTTTTCTATACAAATTACGGATTCATTAGATTTCTGGAAATTAGATTTCTTAAGATTCTGCCAATTTCTTTGCAAGCATGAAGTCTGGGTTTTTTGTTTTTGTTTTAAGCCAATGCTGACTGTTTTTATTCTCTTTATGACAGGGAAACTGTCAGAAACAGCACAAGAACGTTCTGTTTTTGTTTTTTCTAAGATTTTGTTTATTTATTTGACAGATAGAGATCACAAGTAGGCAGAGAGGCAGGCAGAGAGAGAGAGAGAGAGAGAGAGGAGGTGGAAACAGGCTTCCCGCTGAGGAGAGAGCCCGATGTGGGGCTCGATCCCAGGACCCTGGGATCGTGACCTGAGCTGAAGGCAGAGGCTTTAACCCACTGAGCCACCCAGGTGCCCCAAGAACGTTCTGTTTTTACTGATACTCCTGAGTCTTTTTTGTCTCTCTGGACGTATGACAAAAATGGACCAAGCAGCGTTGACTCATGAACATTCCTGGCTCCTGTTGTCTGTATTCACGCAGCACCTCAATAACACATAAGTCAAGAAGCAGGAAAGGGCTACTGACGGGTGGGACTTCAGTGACATAAAACAGGGTTTTGGCTGCTCTCCTTTAAAATTTGTATCTTAACACAGCCTGCTACTTTTGAGACCAGAGAAGTAACAACAACCAGGGATACTGGGTACCTTCTAACTGCCTGTTCCACTTAGATATGGCAATGAATCTGACTTTCATGAACGGTGCTCTTAGGTACTATTCTAATAGTTTAGGAGAAAACAGGTACTCTCCAGAGGATAGTAAAGCTAAACAAATTATCCAGAGTTGCATACCTGGTAAGTGGGAGAACAGGGATTACAAACATGGGCAGTCTGACTCCAAAGTCATATTAGAACTGCCATATTAGAACTGTGCTTTACCCCCCCAAATACGGTTTTACTCTCTTACCAGGAGTAGCCTCATCATGCAGCTGGTCTTGCCAATTACTGTCCAAGAAACTGCGTTAAGATCAACTATTCTGTCCTTTAAATATGTAAATGGCTTAGAGCTAATAATTCTGTATATTTGGTCATATAATTTTACTAGCTTACATGTATTTCATAATTAAGTTTTGGAGGACTCACCAGAATGTCACAATCCTCAAAAGCAGACATTCTAGTGGGGGCTATACTTATGTGTTTTTTTTTAAAGATTTTATTTGAGAGAGAGAAAGAGAGAACGAGCAGGGGAAGGGGCACAGGGAGAACGAGAGCTGAGGAAGGAGGCCGACTTAGGGCTTGATTCCCAGGACCCCAAGATCATAACCTGAGTCGAAGGCAAACACTTAACCCACTGAACCACTGAGGTGCCCCTGAGGTGTTTTTTCATTTTTTCTAAGTGGGTATAGTAAACAATGAGTTTCAAACTTTTTTTGAGACTGTGCCAAGCTAAAATTATCACTGACACATTTATGGCACATAACTTAAGAGACTTAATTTATATCTTGTAGGAATGGAACCTGGGCTGTTTTCCTTAAAAACAAAACAAAACAAAAAAAACTTGGCCTTGCCTGCAGGAATACCCCCAATCTTGTGGAAGGCACCTTAATTCTTCCTAAGAGGTCATCACCTTGGCCCATCTGCCTGTTAAAGCAGAGGAATATGGATTTGGCAACAGAGAAGAGCTACCATCGAGGTTCTTGCCAAAGATTAGAACCTCCATTTGTCTTCAGTTCAAATCTCATCAAATATTCACTTATGAGAAATTATACATACAAAGGCCACACATATAATCTCTACATCTTTCTGGTGCCCGGCTGGCTCAGTCAGTAGAACATGTGACTCTGGATCTCAGGGTTGTGAGTTAAAAAAAAAAAACAAAACTATTGTCTAATCTACACTCTATTCAAATTTTGCCATTTGTCCCACTAACACTAACGTTCTCTCTAGCTACCTTTGTTTCCAGTCCTGGATCTAGTCTATGACCACACAATGCACTGGAGATATAGGTCTTTAGTCTGGACCTTTATCTTTCTTTCTTGATCTTGACATCTATAAAGAGGATAGTTCAGTTACCTTGTGAACTTCAAACCCTCAGTTTCATTTTTTTCCCCTGATGTTTTCTCATAATCAGATGCAGGTTATGCCTTCTTGGAAGGAATATCAATAAAATGATGTTACCTGTCTTAGAAAATATCAGGAAGCATGTGATGGCTAATTTTGATCGTATCATTAATGTGGTGTTTGCCAGGTTTCTCCCTAGTAAAGTTATTGTTTCCTTTTGTAATTAACTGGTAAATTGTGGGGAGATGAATTGAGACTACATAGAAATACTGTATTCCTCATCAAATTTTTGTCTACCCATCTAGAATCCAATGATGATTTTCTAATTCCACCATACCTTCTCTTGGTTGGACTATGTTTGTCTGGGCAGGTATAGATTACTAGGACAGATTTACAGAATTAGATTGTTAAGTTGTAACATACTTACATACTAAATTTTCATAATTGCTGAAAATATTTTGTAAGTATTTTCCTCAAAAAGGCTTATAGTCACTTACATTCCCCATCAACAATGAATGAATGCCTTAAAACGCCAAGTTCTCACCAACTCTTGATATTAACATCGTGTTTAAATTTTTTACCAATCTGTCAGGCATTTCTAAGATATAGAAATTTTTCAATGCAAAGAAAAGAAGAGGGGAAGGAAACCTGAGAGCATGCAACAGCTGGACTCGCTATGTTTCACAGTCACACAACGGAATACCTTAAGTGATGTTTGTGTAGACTGCTGGTTCCTTGAGTCAAACTAAAAGAAGCTTCTTATGTGAAAATGAATGTATGTCAACAGGTCAATATAAAAAATATGTAACGAACTTATACAACTCAACACCAAAAAACAGATTTAAAAATGGGTGGAGAACCTGAATAGATGTTTCTCCAAAGAAGACATCCAGAGGGGCCAATAGACACATGAAAAGATAACAACATCACTAATTTTCAAAGAAATACAAATCAAAACCATAATGAGATATCACCTTACACCTGTCAGAACAGCTAGAATAAAAAAAAAAAAAACTCAAAAGATAATCAGTGCTGGTGAGCATGGAGAAAAAGAGGAATGCTTGTGTCCTGTGGGTGGGAATGCAAACTGGTGCAGCTACTGTGGAAAACAGTGTGGAGCTTCCTCAAACAATAAAAAATAAAACTACCATATGACCCAGTATTTCTACTCCTGGGTATTTACCTAAAGAACATGAAACACTCCTACATTTATTGCAGCATTAATCCTAAGAGCCAAGATATGGAAGCAGCCTAAGTGTCCACTGATAGACAAATGGATACGGAGGATATAGTATATTTACATAATGGAATATTACTCAGTCATAAAAAGGAATATCGTCCTATTTGCAACAACATGGATGGACCTAGAGGGTATTACAGTAAGTGAAAAAAGTCAAACTGAGAGGGCGCCTGAGTGGCTCAGTGGGTTAAGCCTCTGCCTTCGGCTCAGGTCACAGTCCCAAGGTCCTGGGATCAAGGCCTGCATCGGGCTCTCTGCTCCGCGGGCAGCCAGCTTCCTCCTCTCTCTCTCTCTGCCTGCCTCTCTGCCTCCTTGTGATCTCTGTGTCAAATAAATAAGTAAATAAAATATTTTTTAAAAAGTCAAACTGAAAAAGACAAATACCACCAGATTTCACTCATATGTGGAATCTAAAAATCAAAATAAATGAATAAACAAACAGAAAGGAGGAACGGATTTATAAATACAGAGAATAAACTGGTGTTGCCAAAGGGAAGAGGGTGGAGAGATGGAAAAAATGGGCCAATAGGGTTCCAGTTATGAAATGAGTAAGTCAATGAGTACAAAAAGCATAATGCCATAGAGAATATAGTCAGTGACTTTGTAATAGCATTGCATGGTAACAGATGGTAGCTGGCTACACTTGTGGTGAGGTAGCTTAATGCATAGAAAAGTTGAATCACTGTGTTGTACACCTGAAACTAACATGACTATATGCAAATTTTTAAAAATTATTTTAAAAAGCAGAGATTTGTAAAAAAAAAAAAAAAAATCTGCCGACACCTTGATCTTAGCCCAGCGACATGCATGTCAGACCTCTAATTGACAACATGAAGTCATACGCTGGTGTTGTTTAAAGCCACCAGGTTTGTAGTCATTTG
The DNA here is from genome assembly GCA_004024625.1 of Mellivora capensis. Taxonomy (NCBI): domain Eukaryota; kingdom Metazoa; phylum Chordata; class Mammalia; order Carnivora; family Mustelidae; genus Mellivora; species Mellivora capensis. The sequence goes on along the minus strand of PISX010003227.1, from coordinate 45,459 downwards.
TTAAAGCAGCAATAGGAAGTGAACAGAGGATATGTAAGAAGGGTCGGATACCCACAAAGACACTCTAAAGAAATTTTCCCTTGAAAGGAAGAAGAAAGAGAAGATGGGACATGCAAGATTTAGGGAAGATGGTAGTGTGTTTTAAAATGGGTGAGATTTTGTGGTTTTGAATTTTCACATTATTTGTGTGATTTCTGAGTTATTTTTATGCTTCTCAGAGATACAGCATCAGAGTGCTCATCTGGCAGTCCTAACTACTATCACATAAAAATCTTTAAAAGCAAGTTAATTGCACTTGAATAAAAATCAGGTCTCTCTGCAACTTTAAAACTTGATTGCACTAAAATATCAATTCTATAAGAACATTTCTCTTTAGTTTGATACTGACTAAAACTAATTATACCCTACTAGTACTTTATGGTAATGTATGTTAAACATTTATAAATCTTGAAATTACATTAAGAAGGTAGATGTCCAGACACCGTAAATTTGAATTTTATATTTAGGTCATTACAATTAAACTTGGCATTGTTTTTCAGTCCTGTGAATTATATTGATCTCTATAAATAGTAACCGTGGTTAATAGTCACCATGCCATAAGTACTTACTGTATCTCTGGCCAGGTTTAACTCTTGGTAGGTCATTGAATCCTTATAACAATATTACATGGGAGTTTTTATTCACATTTTACAGATATAGAACATAAGCCATTAAACATAAAAAGATCCATTTAGCAAATACAGAAGAATTAAGATAGAATCATTTTTGTCTTATGTTGGCTTTATTGTGATTTGCTTTTTAGTCCTCACAGTACTTGACTTTTGAGCTGCCCTTTGCAAACCAAGAGAAAGATCTCAAGGAGAGCAAAGTGAGAGAACCATCTCTGTGCGCCGAGCTCAGACGGAGTTCCCCCAAAACGGCTGTGTGACAGCCATTTAATTTGGGCTAGTTTGTTATGCAGAAAAGGCTAACGGAGACAGGAGTAAGCTGCAGATCATGCTTGTCACTAAGGGACTTGCTCAAGGTCACACAAGTCCACCGGACTCCAAGATCTAAAAGCCCTAAATGATCCGACCACAGAACTTTCCACTGGGTTCACATTGGCCTTCTGGTAGACCTCTACTGCGCCTCCTGGTCTTCCAGTCTTTGGGCTATCATGCATGCTGGGTGGAGGCCTGTGTCTGCACTGCTCTTCCCTATGCCCTCGTGTCCCTCACCTACCTTCTGCTCTTTCTCTTAAATTACACTGAAAATGTCACTTCTCTGGGAAGGTCTTGCTTGACAACCCTGACTAGACCTAGGTGTTTTCATTACATGCCCTCATTAGTGCCCTCTGCATTTCCTTCCAACTACTTACTTCAACTAATTACTTAATTGTGTACTAATTTATTTACTGTCTGTACCCCTTTCAGATTACAAGGCCCTGAGGGCAGGAATCTTGTCAAGGTGGTTTGCTACTATTTCCAAGCATGAGGCCCACAGGAAGCAGGCAAATATTTGCAGCATGAAGTTAGAGTTTAAGAATTGACAGTATCTTGATGCAGTTCACCTCTTATACCAAAGGGGTCAATATCCCCAGGACTCCTCCAGGCAACCTACACAGTGAACTTGAAGAATGTGAAGGCACAGGTCATCTCTTGTATGAGCCAGCGGTATTCTGCTTTGGAGTCCTGAAAGAACACCAATGCTTCTAAAGTGGCTCAGTATCAGGCCCACAGACTGTGGGGGTAAAAGGCTTCATCCAGATTTTGGGTGAAGTTTGTCTGGAGAAGTAACAAGTTACAGTGCTAAAGACTTCTACCAACATACGGCAATTCTAGTACTGTAGAACTGATACGTCCTTGTAGAAAATGATCAGAAATAGCAATGCCAGATTCCTTATAGTTCCTTTTTAAAAAATATTTTTCTCAGGGTGCCTGGGTGGCTCAGCTGGTTGAGGTTTCAGCCCAGGTCATAATTCCAGGGTTGTGAGATGGAGCCCCATATCAGGCTCTGTGCTGGGTGTGGAGTCTCTCTCTTCTTCTCCCTCCCACCATGCTCTCTCTCACACACACACACACACACACACACACACACACACACACACTGTCTCTCTCTCTCTCTCTCAAAAAAATAGTGAAATAAAATAAACTAGATGGTGTTCCTTTAATTTGGGTCAATTGTTTTCATATAAGGGATGCAATTTATGTCTTATTTCAATGACACTTAATTTACACAGGTACTTAATAATGGCAAGTAGATTTCATTTTGTTGTTCTAAGCCTGCCCCATCCTCAATCACATTTCCTTCCTGGACTGAGAATAACACACTCTGTGTGTGTGTATGTGTGTATGTGTCTGTCTGTCTTCTCTGTGTGTACAGGAAGGTAGGGAGAGATTGGAAGAGAGAGAAGTAGCCTTTAAACTAGTAAATTTATTTTTTTTTAATTCTTTTCAGCGTAACAGAATTCATAGTTTTTGCACCACACCCTGTGCGCCATGCAATGCGTGCCCTCCATAGTAAATTTATTTTTTAAATCAATAAATTAATCTTAAGAACTTGAGCTGAATATCCCCACAAAATTTCCAGGATTCCAGTAACTCCCTAAGACAAAATCATTCATATGGTTCAGACAGTATCTTATGGGGCTCTCATTAAAAATACTGTATTGTATATCTGAAAGTTGCTGAGAGAGTAGATCTCAAAATTCTTCATCACAAAAAAAAAATTATAACTATGTGAGGTGATGGATGTTAACTAAACTCACTATGATAATCATTTTGCAACATACAAATAAATCAAATTATTACGTTGTGTACCTTGAACTAATATAATGTTATATGTCAATTATATCTCAATAAGGCTGAGAAAATATATCTTAAGGAATTAACATGAAAGTAAACAGCATCTGCTCTCAATCACAATTATTAATTTCTATGTACATATTACTTACTTCCATTTTAAGATTAAAAAATAGGTGTTCAAAATAACTTCTAAGTATTTGCAACAACTTTTTCTGTTCACACTATGAGCATCACTGTTGAGAAGTCATGCTAAAAGAGAATTAAGAACATGGAACAAATTCACTTTGTTGAGAAGGAACATACATTGACAGTTGTTGGAGGGCAGTTTCAGTAACTCAGGACCTCTGTACATCTGATTTGACTTGCTGTTGAACCCAGAATCCTTAGTTTATGTGTCTCTATTAACAGGTGGAGAAACTGAAATCCACTCAAAATACCGAGTTTGATGAGTCCTAAATGTTACGGAAGATTACAGAAATGACCTACACACCACTGCTCTCCATTGAGCATGCAAAGAGATAACCATGGGAAGAGTGGGGCTAACTTCTTAAGGCTATGTTATGTTTATGCAATCTCATGGAAATCAGCTGGCAGGAGGAGAAGTAGAATGAACAAAAAGACGGGTGAAATCCTATAAATCCTGCTTTCAAAGAGCCTCAAAAATTCTGCTTTTCATTCTCCAAAGACCTACTTATTTCCAGGAATAATCTGACCTCTGTCATCTAACCTTTTTAAAAAATGGATTTACTTATTTATTTTGAGAGAGAAGGAGAATGAGTGGGAGGGGCAGAGGGAGAGGGAGAGAATCTTAAGCAGCCTCCATGCCCAGCACAGAGCCCAATGCGGCGCTCTATCCCAAGACCCTGAGATCATGACCCGAGCTGAAACCAAGAGTTGGATGCTTAACTGATTGAGCCACCCAGGCATTCCTCTAACCTTTAAATCTCTGAGTCTCTTATTTAGCATTTCTCTCTCATGTTTCCTCTTGTGGTGGCAAATTCCAAAGAGCTAACTGCTTTTAGTCCCATAACCTGTCCTCCTCTCCTACTCCCACCATATACTATTACTTAGTCTTCTTTTATTTTTTTTTTCCTTACAAATTTTTCTCTTCCTTCGGATTGGCCTCAAATACATTAACTCCTACACATTCTGGTTCTCATTTCCACCTACTCTTCCTCCTCCAGGCCACCCAAATCTCTCGACTGCACCTCATCTTGTCTTGTATCTCAAGTACAGTCTGTTTAACAGGATGCACACACACGTGTGAAAACAATTTCTTTTTAACGTCATGCCAAATCATCTTAGTTTTTTCTTTTGACTGTAGCTCAACATTCTAATAGCACCTCCTGTGAGTGCACTCCAGCTTATCAAAATCATGATAAAGTTCTAAGACATCGCTATCACTGCTGGGAGTCAGTCATATTTACTTCAAAGCAAGGAAACCCTTCAGTTACTGTCTGTTTCGCCACATACCACTGACCGCAATGTATCATGGTCCACTCCAACTCTTACCATCTCGGCAGCAGCTTCACGTTGTAAATTTTGAGAGACGTTAATACTCAAAAGTGAAACTTTAGTATTTTAAATACCTTTAATTCATACTGACAGGGTGATTCAAGGTGACAGAACTGGCCTACAAAGGCAGGATGGCATTTGTTGTTAATAATGCTCCTTGGCATCATCTTTGTAAAACCCTTTGTGATTTGCTACTTCACTGTCTTCTTTAGTATCTTAATTCTGCTGATAAATCTGGCAGTGTACACAGCCATAAATCAGCTGGTGTTTTGACAAAATTACCACTAACAGATCAGAGAAGACCAAAAGAAAATTTGTTTTTATAGATCATTTTCCACATAGATGTCCCTCCCACTGTAGTTAAAATGAATACGAATTTTAAGAGACAGAGAGAGAACAGATGAAGTACAGAAAAAGTTATTAAAAGGAAGTATGGTCTGCATGTTACAAGATTTGGAAAGGCTAAAAAAGATATAAAGGAGAAAATCCAATAAATCTATATGATGCCATTAGACAGAAATTACAAAAGAGCCTAAGAAGATAATAATGATGTAGAATTAAAAACAAAACAAAACAAAACAAAACACAACGACCAGAAATGTGACTTATAACAGACAGGTTTACAGAATCGGTCAACAAATTACAGCCCAGAGGACAAGTCTAGTCACCATGCCTAAGCCCTGAGGTTGAAGACCAGAGAAACACCAGAAATGAATGGAAGGCTATGGCAACTAAAGAAAGCATGTCGTAGGAAACAGTCGTACATAGTCAGTTCTGAGAGGAATACTACACTCCATAGCTGACAAGTGTCAGAGGTAAATATCTGCCAATATCAACGTTGTAATAATCTTGTCACTTGGAGAAGCTTGTGCCAATCAGGCAAATGTTATCCCAAGGGAATGAGACTGGTCATGAAATCCCCAATGAGCCATGAATCCTAGGGGGAGTGTGGTAGTAACCCAGATGCGCATCTCCACGTCTGCTCTCAAAACCTCCTAAAGAACAGCAAGAATGACTATAAACCTCCATGACCTGTTTCTTCAGCAAAACTGAGAGACAAAACCAAGCAGCATGCTGTGGGCAGGCCGAGAAAGAACAGAGTGGGACACAGTGCTGCATGAGGGTGAGAAATGCAGTGAGACAGCAAGGTATAAATTAATGTACGAAGACTGTTCGCATTAGCTAGAAGATACGGTGGAAGAGAAGACCCATGTACAACAGCAACACGTGACAGGATATCTAAGATTAACTTGAGAAATTTGGGTAGGAGGAAAATGACAAAACACTCCCCCGAAGGTCTCAGAAGTAGATTACAACATATGAGATTTACCATGTGCTTAAAACAGGAAAAACCAGTATCATAAAAATGTCAATTCTCCCTAAATTTTTTAAAGATTTATTTATTTGTTTGAGAGAGAGAGAAAGAGAACACAAAAGGGAGGGGCAGTGGGAGAGAGATTCTCAAGGAGACTCTGTGCTGAGCATAGAGCCAAACCCAGGGTTTGATCTCACCACCCTGAGATCATGACCTGAGCCAAAACCAAGAGTCCAATGCTTAAACCAAGTGCACCACCCAGGTGCCCTTCTCTAATTTTTTTTTTTTAATTTAAAATAATCCCAGAGTGTCTGGGTGGCTTAGTCAGTTAAGCACTGGACTCCTGGTTTTGGCTCACGTCATGGTCTCAGGGTAGTAAGACTAAGCCCCACGTTGGACTCTGTGCTGGGCATGGAACCTGCTGATTCTCCCTCTCCCTCTGCCCACCTTGCCTGCACATGTTCTCTCTCTTTCTCGGTCTCAAAAACAAAATCAAATCAAATCAAAACAATCCCAATGAAAATAACCCTAGCGAGGTGCCCTGGCCCCAGAACTAGACAATTCGATTTTAAAGTTCTTGTTAAAAAAAATAAATAAACATTATGGGCCCCCAAAAGGTTCTGAAAAATAAGAGCAGTGGAAGATAAAGGGGACTAGTCTTGCCAGGTTAAAGCACACTGTAGAACTCCGATAAACTAAAACAGCATGATTATGGAAGACAATTCAAGAAACCAAACACAACAAAGAATAAGAAATAGATCCTAACATATATGAGAATTTAAAATATTCAGGGCACCTCGGTGGCTCAGTCGTTGAGCATCTGCCTTCAGCTTGGGGCACGATCCCAGGGTCCTGGGATGGAGCCTCACATCGGGTTCCCTGCTCCGTGGGGAGCCTGCTTCTCCCTCTTCCACTCCCCCTGCTTATGTTCCCTCTCTCGCTGTGTCTTTCTCTGTCAAATTAATAAATAAAATCTTTCAAAAAATAAAATAAAATACAATATGGGAAAGGCAGAGCTCAAGTCAGTGTAAACTTGGACGTCTTAGCAAATGGTGCTAGAAAAACTAGGAGCCATTTGAAAAAGATTAGGTTGGATACTATTTTATGTTCCCATGTTATCAAAACACTCTATGCAAAAAATAAAACTATACAGGCACTGGGAAAAAAATCAGTGAATTCCTTTATAACCTCAAAGTTGAGAAGATCTTTTATGGCTTATGACTGAAAATCCATAAGCCATAAAAATAGTTTTAAAATAAATTCCACCGCATGTAAATTTAAACATTTTACCTGGTAAAAACATCATAAAGTCAAGAGACAAATGGAAAGCAGGGCAATTTTTACAGTGCACATTGCAAATGGTTATTCCCTCTAAGAGCTCCTTGAAAATTAAGACACAAATGGCCAAAGGGTGCAAATAAATAATTCTCAGGAAAAAAAGAAAACCCAAGCGAAGACATTCCCCCTCACTAAGAAGAAGAATGTACATCAGCTCTACGCGGAGCTGCCATGCCTCACCTGTGAGACACGTAAATGTCCCCAAGTGTGACAGCACTCCGTGGAAAATGGTGCTCGCTCACAATGTGGCGGGAGTGTAAAATGGTCCAACTCCCAGGGAAGCGTATGCACAAAGAAAAGATCCTTCCAGGAATCAAGTACTGTTTTTTTCCTATGCAAGTGGGAAATGACATGTGCAAGTTATACCTGAAGCAACAAAATAAAAAAGATTAGGAACAGCCCTCCCATCTCTAACAGAGAACTGGTCAGGCACAATGCGGAACAGAATGGCATACTATGAAGCGATGAAAAAGAACAAGAGGGTCTTTATGAACTTCTGCAGCGTGCACTCTAGGATACACCGCTATGTGAGGAAAAGAACAGTCAGAACAGTAAACAGAGCAAGCTACCTCTGGTTAAGACTGATGGGAGTTGGTATCGGGGACCCTGAAATGTAGCCCCATTTGAGTTAGCTTTTTAACTTCTTCCTTTGAATACTGACAGGTAAAGGGAATGACTCTTGCCTTTCCATTAGAAACTGTATCTCAGGGTAACCAAGGACTGATTAAAAAACGCTGTACACGGGACGCCTGGGTGGCTCAGTTGGTTAAGCGGCTGCCTTCGGCTCAGGTCATGATCCCAGCGTCCTGGGATCGAGTCCCACATCGGGCTCCTTGCTCGGCGGGGAGCCTGCTTCTCCCTCTGCCTCTGCCTGCCACTCTGTCTGCCTGTGCTCACTCATTCTCCCTCTCTCTCTCTGACAAATAAATAAATTTAATTAAAAAAACAAAAACAAAAACAAAAAACGCTGTACTTAACAAAAGAATGCCAGCCCACAAAATATAGAAGAAATGATAGATTTAGAAAATCATCATTTTGTAACTCATAATTAGTTGGTTTAAGCAAGTAATTATTGAGCATTAATTGTTAAAACCATAAGACGTCAAAACATCACACAAGTTATTTTCACTTCTAAGAGAAAAACATAGCCCTGTTATAAAGGGAGCAGACTGTCACCTCTGTAATTGAGTCTCAGCATTACTAACAATCCGATAATTGGTTTCTCCTGACGTGATACAATACAAAACATGCAATATCACCTATGATTTATTCCAGCTAAAACATTTAATGTCAATCGATCAAGATGAGCTCTAACTTCCCAACTACTGGAATCCAGCAGAGAGAGGGATGAACTAACAGATACTACAAGACATATTCTCAGACCACTATAAAAAAAGAGAATGCTCCAGATTAAGAAATGTCAAGGACATAATAACCAAGTTCAGGTTCCTGGACTGGGTCATGGCTTGGACAAATCAGCTACAAGGGATACTATGTGACAATTAGGTGAAAAGTGAACATGGATGGACTTATGTGGTAGATGGCCACAAACTACTTGTAGTTCCCTCATCAGGAAGTGAAGTCTTTGGCGAAGATGTGGAGAAAAGGGAACTGTCATGCGCTCCTGGTGGGAATGCAAAGTGGTATAGCCACTGTGGAAGACGGTATGGAGGGTCCTCAAACAATTGAAAACAGAGGGGTGCGTGGCAGGCTCATTCAGCACGCAGCTCTCAATCTTGGTATTATGAATTTGGGCTCAGGTTGGGTGTAGAGCTTCCTTAAAAATAAAATCTTTAAGAAAAATAAAAAATAGAAAAACCATCTCATCTGGCAACTCTACTACTACGTATTTACCTGAAGAAAACAGAAATACGAACTCAATTCATGTACCCCCATGTTCACTGCAGCATTATTTACAATAGCCAAGATACAGAAACAGCCTAAGTGTCCACCAATGATGAACAGAAAAAGAAAATGTGGTACATGTATACACAATGGAGTATTATTCAGTCATAAAAAAGAATGAAATTGTGTCATTCGTGACAACATGGATGGACTCTGAGGGCATTACATTAAGTGAAATAAAGTTTGACAACGATGAATATCACACAATCTTACTTACATGTGGAATCTCTAAAAAGGAACAAACGAACAAACAAAACTAAGCTAATAAGAACAGTTAGGTGGTTGCCAGAAACAGAGGTGGGGGGAGGTAGGCAATATGGGTGAAGGGAGTCAAAAGGTACAAACTTTCAGTTATAAGTCAGAAAAAAAATAAGTCAATCATGGAGATGTAATGTACAGAATGGTGACCATAGTAACACTGCATATTAGTAACACATTGCATATCTGAAAATAGCTAAGAGGTTAAATCCTCAAAGTTCTCAACACAACAACAAAATTCTGTAACTAGGTGTGATGAGGGACATTCATTAGAGTTACCTAATCATTTTGCAGTATATAGAAATACCAAATCATTACATTATGTACCTAAGACTAATATACTGCTGTATGTCTATTATACCTTAATTAAAAAAAATCCAAACAAACAGTAGTGAAGTCTATTTCTATACCACTGAATCTGGGCTGGTGTTGTGTTAGAGGTGGGGCTGTGTGAGTTCCAGAGCCTAGCCTGGGGAGGCCTTGCAGCCTCTCCCTTTAGCCTCTTGGCAGCCTCTCATGAGCTGCCCGGAGGCTGCCATGCTGTGAAGAAGCTGATTACCGCACAAGGATGAGAGGTGCCCCAGACAACAGCCAGCACCAACTTTCAGACATGAGAGCAAAATCGTCTTGGTGCTTTAAGCCCAGTCAACTCTCTAGCTAGCTGTGTACCGTGTGAGCCAGCTGGGGGCCAAACCAGCAGAGATCCCCCCACCCAACTCACAAAATTATGAGAAAATAAGTCACTGTTTAAGCAAGTAAATTGCAGAGTGGTTTACTATGAGCAATAAATAGCTGGTACCACTGGGCAGTAGATGAAATTTAAGTTTATTAACCAGGAAAGGCAGACATCATTAACTGAAAACAAACAACCCACTGGTTACAAACTGTAGGTACAAGACAATCTCATTTGATAAAACATACAAGCATGCAGACACACACAGGAAAAGATCTAGAAGGATGTATACTAAGTAATAACCAAGTGCTATATAAGGACGTAAACTTTGGGTAGTGACAATGTTTCTCTTATTTTTGCTTTTCCGTAATTTCTATATGCACATATGTGCTTTTGTAGTAATAAATAGTTTTTAAAATAGATTATGTGTTGGGGCGCCTGGGTGGCTCAGTGGTTTAAAGCCTCTGCCTTCGGCTCAGGTCATGATCTCATTGTCCTGGGATCCAGCCCCCCATTGGCTTTCTGCTCAGCAGGGAGTCTGTTCCCCACCCCCCTCTCTGCCTGCCTCTCTGCCTACTTGTGATCTCTGTCTGTCAAATAAATATAAATAAATAAATAAAATCTTTAAAAAAATAGATTATGTGTTTTAAAAAGATCTATAACGTGGGGTGCCTGGGTGGTTCAGTCGTTAAATGTCTGCCTTTAGCTCAGGTCATGATCCCGGAGTCCTGGGACTGAGCCCCGCCTCGGGCTCCCTGCTCAGCAGGAAGCCTGCTTCTCCCTCTCCCACTCCCGCTCCCCCTGCCTGTGTTCCCTCTCTCGCTGTATTTTTCTGTCAAATAAATAAAATCTTAAAAAAAAAAAAAAAAGATCTATAATGTTGACTTATTCTCCAAACAAAAAGGTCAGCTGGGTCCCTGAAGAGCTCTGCATGAAAATTCTTGCTATTAACCTCTAAGAGTACACAAAACTGGATAAAGTCAGTTAATCAATAAACTTTAGAGATAGTTATGGGCTGAACTGGGTCCCCACCAACCCCCAAATTAATATACTGAAGCCCTAACCGCCAGTACCTCCGAATGTGACTATATATGAAGACTGGGTCTTTAAAGGTAATTATGATACTTTTACAAAAGAGGCCAGCAGGGGTGGGCCCTAATCCAGTCTGACTGGTATCCCTCTTAAGAGGATGACTGAACACAGAAAACCCCACCAGGGGGAGGGCCATGTGAAGAGGCAGCAAGAGGGAGGCCAGGTGCCAGCCGGGGAGAGACAGAGGCCTGGGGCAAGTACTTCCTTAGGCCCTCAGAGAAAACCGACCCCACCCTCGCCTGGATCGGGGACTTACAGCCCCCAGAACTGTGAGGAATTAAATATCTGTTGTTTCAGCTCCCCAGTGTGTGGTCTTTTGCTATGGCAGCTCGAGTAAACTCGAGACAAGGCCTATGTGTATATATAATACGATATTTGGAAAATCGACCTACTGCACATTCTAAGCACCACAAACTAAACCGTAAAGACAGTTTATAATAGAGTATTGTTCTAAGATTCTGAAAAGTTTTGTCTTTAAAGTCAAATAACAACTATAAACACGCACAAAGAGAAATTATGCTAAATATATCCATGAAACAGGGAAGTAGAGGGCATGCTTTTCAAATGCATGGCCTCACCCATGAGGGAGCCGAGGTGCTATTCTAGTACACGTTCTACTCGTGAGCTGGCGTGAGAAACGGGCTTTCCTGTTTTGTTCTGCATTTGTTTATTTATGGGCCACTGACTGCAAAATTAATGGAGAGCCAACAGACAAAAAGCAACACTATTAAAGACTATAGTTTTTAAATCAAATACAAGATATTCCACTCCTCTACTTTTAAATTAAAAACATGATTTACAAAAACTACACTATTTACAATAAGCAGTAAAAAGAAACGGAAAAGATGGAGTACAGTTATGACGAGAACCGGAAGAAAAGAGAGGAGAGGGCAGAGAAGAGCTGCTGCGTGATGGTGTGGTCTAGGAGGCTGGGTTCTGGCTACTTCTGGCTACCTCTGGCTTGCACCAATAACACGATCTTAGGCACACGATTTAACTTTTATGAGCTGGTTCACTGTAAAGGGAGAAGCTTAAACAAGGTAATTATTTCTCAACCAATCTTCATGGACTTCCTAAAGCCTCCCTGGAAATTCCTGTAGGGCAGGGATAGAAATAAACTGGTAGGGCTTGGTGCCCTTGAGCTTAGATTTAGGTAGTGGTATTTATTTCTGTTTGTTTTCCATTTGTGTTTTCCCTTGGGGTAAGAGTTCTGCTGCTCTAATAGTTGAAACCATTGTATTAAAATGCTCTGTTCCCTGGCAACCAGGTAAAAAGATCCAGGAATACATATTTAAGAATGGGTAAATAACAGCTAAGCAGATACGCATAGGAGGCAGAAAGAAGAGCCAAAAGATACTGACGTGTAGGAACATCAGACAGACGATGACATTAACGGGGACTGTGACAGAGCAGGGGAGGATCTGGCCTCTCTACATAAGAGATATAGGATTCTTAGTTGATGCCTACATAAGAGATATAGGATTCTTAGTTGATGCCTAACATTTCAAACTGAGCCTGCAGTGTAGCCTTATGACTCTAAAAGTGAATGCGAATTTAGGCATCATAATTTCCAAAGTGCATTCGACAAAATTGCCCCGTATATTTAAGAACCTGTTGGCACGACCAGTTATTAAAGAATATAGGCAGCACTGTTGGGCAGACTTCGAAATGAGTCAGACCTAAGTCCCAACCTTCATTCTCAAGTTTACCCAAGATATGTAACTTCAGGAAATACAGCTTCTCGAATGTTCAGCATCACTAATGGGGGGACTCTAGCAGCACTGTCGTGAGGGTTAGTGATCACCAGGGGTAATACTTAGCATGGTGCTGGCATACCATAGGCACTCATGAAATAGTTAATGCTTACAGAGAACTATGTGAAATTCTAGCTCATCTAATTCTCAGAACAGTTCGATAACTAGCAGATCATAACACATAAATGCAAATTATCACAAGAATGGGATGAAAATTTTAACAAATGATGACACAGTGAGATATTGCAGTACCACCATCTACTATTAGTAGGAACAGAAAATGGTGCAACTCTTCTGCAAAGCAATCTGGCAACATGTAGCAGAGGACATTTCCAAAGTTCATATATGATGGTCCAACACTATTTGGGAAAGGAAAGGATTCAGGAAGGGCCTGTGGGTAGAAATGGGAGTGATACGTTGACTGGTTGGTAGGCATCTCCTTTATGTGCATGTTTATCACCAGAAAAGCAAAGGATCTCCAAGAATAGAAGACTTTTCTTATTTTTCCCACTTACTGATTTCCATAAATATCCCTTTGTCTGCCCAAACCCGGACATTCCTGAGAACTCCGGGAGCAGAAACTGTGGCCCGCTTCCCCATTCAGTTCCTCACATGTAAGTGGAAGCCCATGGCCCAGGGAAGCAGACACGCCCAATGACCCAAGAATTTCTTGAGATTAAGAAAGGAATGTGGAATAGAAGAATATAAATTCCTTCAGGTTGGGAGGTCCCAAATCCAGAGCAATTCAGGATGTGCCAGGAATTGCCACCACAAAGAGAAGAATTGAAGGTCAAAACATTTCATTTCTTCTAAGCCCGCAGTATGCTGCCCTTTCCATTCGTTGCAACTCAAGACCCAAGAGAAAGTGTTCTCGTTAGAAGTCTACCGATGATGGACACTTACCTAAAATGAGATGAAGTTTGGTTTCTGTCTGAAAAGCGTAGTGCAAGGTCACCAAGAACGGTGACTGCCTGATGTGCTCCAGGACTTGCCGCTCGGTCCTTGTGTGCTCTGTCGTTTTCGCCTTTTGCACTATTGTGGCCTTCTTCAAGACTTTCATGGCGTACAGCTTGCCAGCATCATGACCGCTGATTTTACGAACCAGAAATACTTTTCCATAAGCTGAAAATGAGAAGAAAAAATAAAAACAACTAAAATACCACACACAACGGTAATTTCTTGGAAGTTGAAAGTTACAATGCGTAACAAACATTCTTTGAACGAAAAAGTACCTTGACTGCTCTTTCAAATAGTTCCTTCATAGGGGCGCCTGGGTGGCTCAGTCAGTGGCTGAGTCGGGTAAGCGGCTGCCTTCTCAGCTCAGGTCATGATCCCAGGGTCCTGGGATGGGGCTCCACACCAGGCTCCCTGCTCAGCGGGGAGTCTGCTTCTCGCTCTGCATCCCCCCACTCTGCTTGGGTGCTCCCTCTCTCTCTTGTGTTCTCTTTCTCTCTCTCTCTCAAATAAATAAATCAAGTCTTTAAAAAATAGTTCTTGTATACATTTCTTCAACTGTATGCCAAGTATATTTCTGGGTCCAAAGCTTGGTAGTTACATATCTAGCCACTGCTGACAAAGTTATATTTTACTGGTATTCTTTTAATATTTTTAGCTGTAGGAAACTAGCTGTTATTATGGTCAATTACCCACGACCCAATTCTGGAACAACCAGGACACTTTAGACATCTGATAAAATCTCCAGGTGTTGCTGTTGATGTAAACAAATGAAAACAGTTCTTAATAAGAATCTCATACATTTAAATCAAACACCTCAAGTATCCCTCTATACTTACAGAAAAATCTAAAGGAACATAAGCTGACATTTTTAAACAAAAGAGATATTCAGACTTAGAAAAATATTAAAATGCCCTAAAATGTCAGCAATCCTGAAAGAAGCCCTTTTACATCTCTGGGCAGTAAGTCATGGCTCAATGGGTCAGCCTCCCCAAGTTTTCCCTAAGCACTCAGCTGGGCAAACCCTGTGTATGGTGCCACTCCCCCAACTGGGGGAACAGGAAGGTGCAGGGCCCATCTCAGGCAGATCAAGTATCTGCATCTATTTCCCTAGAGAAAAGAGGAGCGGGCTGGAAGGGGAACAAGGAGGAGGGAGGCAGAAGGGCAGGAACACACTGTGAGAGGGAAGGGGTAGGTCCCCAATTCATCTCTACAGCGTATAAATTCTCTTCCCTAAACACCTTCTGGGATGGGTAAGCCCAGTCCCACTTCTGAAGTTCAACACTTCAGTCAGACCATTCTGGAGCCAGTCCGAGTTCCGACCCAGACCAGTGCTTCCCTGCACTCTGCCCACACCTTCACAGTGGCTAGCACACAGTTCTGTTCGGATCCACTCACTAGTGGGAAAGAGCTTTAAGGAAGCTCTGTGTTATTCAGGTCAGTCCTTCGGGAAGTAAATGAGTACCAACAGATGATATACACAGACATAAGGATCAGAGAAAGGCTGCAATACTCCTGAGGAGGAGAAAAACCAACATTTCCTAAGGGACTTATCTATGCCAGGCTCTGTGCTAAGCATATTCCACATATTGGTTCACTTAATCCTCAGAACGCCCAATGATGGTGGTACTTTGAGTAAATTCCATTTCACAGATGAGGAAATGGGTTCAAGGAATATAAGGAAGAGGCCAAAAGACTTGAGCAAGAAGTGGCAGAACTGATTCAAGCTCAGGGAACCACACTTTCTACCGAAAATGAGTTTTAAAAAATGATTCTTCACAAATACCAGAAGTCCGATGCTCTGGGTTTCAGTAAAATCACTACCATAAACATACTGAACACATTCTGGAATACAGAGAAAGTTCACAAAAGGTTTGTGTCTTATCTCATTGTAAATAAAATAATTATAGACTGAGATTTTAGTGAGGTCAAAATGAACCAAAAAAAGAAAATGACAGCTTTCAGAACCTAACAAATTAAACTGAAGTATAAAAATGAAAAAAAGCTAATCTATTCAGAAGCACTGAAATGAAGCTGGAAAATATTCTAATGAAATGTGCTGTATCTTCCACAGTCAGCCATTATATAAACTCGGTAGAAAGTAAAGTCCTCTACAAGTATGGGGCTTTTGTGTTCCCTACACACACACGGCACCTGCCCTGAATTCCTATTCTCTGAAATTCCCAACTCCAGAATGCTCCTTAGAAATTATGTTACCCATATATCCTCTCCAGCAAAGAAAATCTTCCGTCATCGCTGGAAGATGGATGTTTGGCTTATTTGTAGCTAGTCTTTCAGCGTAAGTGTTGACCAATGCAGGATGCTGGCACCTGACATCTGAGTACTTGTCAGGTGCTTCAGAAATACATTAACTCACTCCATTCTTATAGCATCCCTGTAAGGAGGTGAGAAGGACTACCTCCATTGCACGGATAGAGAAACTGAAGCAGAGAAGAACATACTTGCCCACTCAGCCCCACGCCCACACTCTGAACTATGTTCCATCCACCTCCCTTCAGTGAATGACTTCACAGGCAACTAAAGAAGGAGTCAGACATTAAACAGAAGTGACAACAGAGGTTAGGTGTTTTAGTAGCAGAATGGACACAGTGCTATTAACTTCTAAGAGGAGAAAGTCTTGCAAAATAACCCATTTCACTGATGGAGAGGGGAGATGGAAATGTCAGAAAATGTTCCCTATATTGA
The DNA here is from genome assembly GCA_004024625.1 of Mellivora capensis. NCBI lineage: Eukaryota > Metazoa > Chordata > Mammalia > Carnivora > Mustelidae > Mellivora > Mellivora capensis. The sequence goes on along the minus strand of PISX010003227.1, from coordinate 29,166 downwards.
GTGGAAACAAGCCTTTTGTAATATTCATCTGTTGGTCCTTCTACACTCTCTGGACTTAGAGAAAAGAATTAATATTCTTCTTCTATAATTTTTTAAATATTTAAAATCACTATCATGCCATCTCACCTATGCAAAACATCCTTATTCCTTTTTTTAAAATTTCTTTTCAGCGTAACAGAATTCATAGTTTTTGCACCACACCCAGTGCTCCATGCAATGCGTGCCCTCCATAATACCCACCACCTGGCTCCCCCTACCTCCCAATCCCCGCCCCTTAAAAACCCTCAGGTTGTTTTTCAGAGTCCATAGTCTCTCATGGTTCATCTTCCCCTCCAATTTCCCTCAACTCCCTTCTCTTCTCCATCTCCCCATGTCCTCCATGTTATTTGTTATGCTCCGCAAATAAGTGAAACCATATGATAATTGACTCTCTCTGCTGGACTTATTTCACTCAGCATAATCTCTTCTAGTCCCATCCATATTGATACAAAAGTTGGGTATTCATCCTTTCTGATGGAGGCATAATACTCCATAGTGTATATGGACCACATCTTCTTTATCCATTCATCCGTTGAAGGGCATCTTGGTTCTTTCCACAGTTTGGTGACCGTGGCCATTGCTGCTAGGAACATTGGGGTACAGATGGCCCTTCTTTTCACTACATCTGTTTTTTTTTTTTTTTAATTTGTCAGAGAGAGAGGGAGAGTGAGCGAGCACAGGCAGAGGCAGAGGGAGAGGGAGAAGCAGGCTCCCTGGCGAGCAACGAGCCCGATGTGGGACTCGATCCCAGGATGCTGGGATCATGACCTGAGCCGAAGGCAGCCGCTTAACCAACTGAGCCACCCAGGCATCCCTACATCTGTATCTTTGGGGTAAATACCCAGTAGCGCAATTGCAGGGTCATAGGGAAGCTCTATTTTTAATTTCTTGAGGAATCTCCACACTGTTCTCGAGTGGCTGCACCAACTTGCATTCCCACCAACAGTGTAAGAGGGTTCCCCTTTCTCCACATCCTCTTCAACACACGTTGTTTCCTGTCTTGCTAATTTGGGCCATTCTAACTGGTGTGAGGTGGTATCTCAATGTGGTTTTAATTTGAATCTCCCTGATGGCTAGTGATGATGAACATTTTTTCATGTGTCTGATAGCCATTTGTATGTCTTCATTGGAGAAGTGTCTGTTCATATCTTCTGCCTTAAACCAATCTTAAAGTAAATGATTTTGAGACTTCTCACCACTAGGAGGTTCCACTGACATGTTCTGTAAGTTATAAACATTTTTTCTTTGATTTCTTTCCTGTTACTTTAAAAATATGTCTTATTATGCTCTCCACATAAATATAAGATAACATAGGATGGTAATGGATATGTCAAATAACATAAAACCATCCTATTGCTACATTATATACTATCTGTCAAATAATAGTCATCTTCTTTGCCATGTGATGATATCCAGAAGCTTGCCAATAACATACACTAAAGTCTACGTATAGCCTGCCAATACAATTACTTTCTCATCTATCAAAAAATTTCAGGTGAAAAAGTGTGATAAAGCTTACAAATCTTCTGTTTTTACTTATAATTGCCATGATTAACTAAAGCTACAGTAAGTACTTTTATCACATAGTAAGTAAGCCAAAGATGCTTTTGTCAACAAAATTTAAGAAGTGCCTTATAACATTCCAAATAACAAATATTTCAGACAAACAGGATCTTATGAGTAGGCTGCCTAACTAAAACACAGTTGCGTCCAAATGGCCTTGTTTTTGAAGCCCCCATAAGGCTGCTTATCACACTGCAGGGGGGAAGAAAACACAGTCACTGTAGGAGACACCTCCCTGGGTAGGCTGGTTTGCAGATTAGTACAGAGGGAGAGAGTAATGCAGTCCCTCCACTGAACAGCATCATCCACTCCAGAACCACCCACATGTTTTCCAGTATTTTAAGAGGGGCCACTAGAACTGGAATTTGACAGCAATATTATATCCTTTTTGTTTGTAACCAGATGAATGACCGCCTGCTTTCTAGTACAGCCAACTCCTGGCTTTCGTTCGTTATGTGTGTGCTGACATCGTTAAAGAATTCCAATTTTGAAAGCATCTTTTGCAAACTGGAGAGGCTACTAATGGTGAAAACTCTTTTGGCCATAAAAAATAAACAACAGTACTTCCTGCTCAGATGGAGCCCCTAAATGGATGTTTGGCAACACATCTGGCTTTTCTACTTAAGAGACCGAGCTTCCTGCTTTTGCGTGACTTTAATGTCCACATCCACATGCAAGGGCTTCAAATGCTTTATCAGCAATCCTCACAGAAGTCCCGTGTACTGCTGAGAATCTTATTGAATTCATCAGCACCAGGGCCTTTTCAGGATACTCTGCCAAGAAATATGAGCAAAAGAGGGCATGGAGTTCATGGTTTTCCAGAACACCAGTCTTATAGGGCTTGATGAAGAGGTAGAAGTTCTCCTTACTTTGAGACTGAGGGAAAGTCAATTCTAAGAATCCATGACAAGAAGGCTTAATTCCTGACTTAGCTTGATAGATACCTGTGATCGTATGAATGAAACAAATCCTTCAATTCTAGGCCCTAGAGACATCATTTTGGGTTCTGCTGAAGACCTGCGTGCTTGTCTAGACATGCAGCCATTTTGGGGAGGGGAGAACTGGATCAAGACACGTAAGTAAACTTCTCCAAAGCTGGAGAAAGAGTGCTAATGGTTCAGAGGAAAACTACCGCTATCTTAGGAAAGTTACTTCTGTTCAAACTGAAATGTGGATTTAAGAATTCTATCCTGGCCGACACAGACAGCACAATGTTGGCAAACCTTGTTGGCGATGACCTCAATGGATTGAGGATAAAGCAAGTAATGTGAAAGGAACTAAAACCAAGAATCGTGGGGAAACGTCTAGCTCCGTGGAGTAGGTTTGGTTTGCTTTTCCAACGTAGGAATCCTATTCCACTTGCCACAATTACCATTATGAATCAGGTTTTCAGCAATTGTTGTCATAATAAAGAAAAGTTAAAAGTGACTGACAGTTTTAAAACAAGATGATATTCATGCCGCCATCTCAAAAGCCACCTCACAATTTCAACTACTTTTTCAGCTAAACAAAAGCTTTCTTCCTGAAATTTATTTTGAGCATAATTAAACTGATCTTTTCACTTTATTTGTAAAATGTGAATTCATTAAAAAGTTTTAAGAAGTAGCATTTCACCTTTGCATTAAAATGATAATGGGCTCACAATTTGGTAAAAAATATTTTTACAGTCTATAACAGTAATCACTTCAGAAAGCCCTAAGATCAAATTCATGTAACATTTACATACGTGTACATGCACTATTCTGGAGGAAGAGGTTAAGGACCATTTTTCTAGCAGGCCTCTGGTTTGTTTACTTCATTACAGTGCTCACCTAGGACATGCTGCTCTCACTGGGGTCCAAATGGCTCAGCCACTGTGAGATCACCGTTTCCTGTCACTCAAACTGTTCTTAATGCTATTTAAAACTGTGTACATTTTACACACTGCTTATCAGCCACATCACACTTTGGGTTCATACCAAACTTGTAGCAGAAGCTACTGTACTTGAACTGCAGCCTTTAAAAAATATATATGATAGAAATTCTTAGTGACTTCCCCTTAGACATGAGACCTCCCCTTCCCTCTGTCCAACACACTGCTGCACACTGAAAGCCTGGGGCTAGCTGGTTCCCCCATGCACTTCTGTCTCTGTGCAGCTCAGCCATCTGCTTCCTACCATTCACGGATACTCGTGGCCTCACCCATTGATTCCTGTTGTAGATGTTACTGTTATTATGTAATTTAACTATATATTACATAAACCACTAAAATGCAAATATGAAAGAAAAGAGAAAAATAAGGTTGAATACTTCGGAAGAACTACATAAAAGCAAGACACTTAAAAAAAAAGAGCTGCTGAAAAGCTAGGTGTGGGCGGAACACTATAAAAGGCTTGGGGGAAAATTGTGGAAATCTAGAAAGATTTTGTACTCGGAGTACTTCAAATGCGTCTGGTTCTCACTCCACTTTAAAGAATCCGAATCTTAATTTTAGGTGATGCACTACAAGTGTAGTTTATACAAAATAAACTATTATTTAAGAACTTCTTCTCAAAGGTCCTGTGCCTACAAACAAAGACTGGTAAGTGAATACGTATATATCCTTTTTAAGTGAAAATAATATGTTCAGAGTATTTATATATATCCTTTAAAAGTGATTTTCCACTTTAACCGATCTTTGTTGATTAACCACAAGTACCAATCACGTCAGATGAGAGAGGATCATGTTCATCACTGCTGGACCCCATCCCTCTCTCCTCCTTCCAGATTACTGCCATCTTGTCCAAGGGGGACCTGGCCATCAGGCACACTAACTATGCCTCCCAGCTTACTTCTATCCTCAACCTGGTAAACACTTTTGCCCTGCCATCTACACTGTTGAGAGAAATATAGCCCTTCTGGCTCAGCTCAGTTGATTTCCAACTGTCCTTAAGATAGGGAGAAGCTTAATATAATGAAAGGTTCTGACTTCCTACCTCTCTCCACCTTCTCACCACCTCATTTAGCTGACTCCTTCAGACAGCCAACCTTTTTTGACTTCCTAGACTAGCACAATTCCTCTAATTCTATGTTCTCATGACACTATGCATTCTTTGTCACAGGGATGATCAGAAACACAACTTTTCATTTATTCGTATGATTGCTTCCTTGTCTGACTGCCACTGACCGTAAATTCCACTAAACCCTACACTGTCTAATTTTACTCATTTTGCATTATTAGCAAGTAACTGAAGCTGCCCCATCAGGGAAACTCAATGCTGAGCGCGTGAAAAAAAAAAAAAAGGACAAACTAGTGAACGGGTTGGACCAAACAAAGAGCTCTCTAGTATATAACCTTCCTCTCAGGTGATAATTTTGATGGAAAGTTGAAGCTGAGTCCTTAACATAAGAAACCAGTAATGCGGATCTGCGGCACAAAGCTATACCCAGCCAACTCTGTTCCTCTGAGGAAGGAACAATGAGCTTTCATGAAGTAATCCCTTTTAATTTGGGGATTAAACATGATTCCTGGCAACATTCCCTGGTGAAAGTGAACTCAGGAAACTTAGATGCCACCATTCTAGAACAGGAAAATGTCCTAACACAATGACATCCATATACGGCCACTGTTTTGTAATCTGCTACAACACAGAAGAACGGATTACAATGCCTGGCCCCATCCCTTTCTCATATAATTTAACTTGGGGAAACATTTCAGTCTTTCCATGTGTGCTATGTCTTGGGGACTGACAGGCCACCTGCCTTCCCTCCTTCTTCCCCTGTGGAACTTCATTCATCCCAAGATGGCGATGTCAGAAATGGAGCCAAGGAAGAAAGACAGTCATGGAATTCTGAGTTTCACCTGTTCTGCTCTTGGAAACTGGTACCCGAGTCAACAGGCAAGCCGAGGGTACACAGTAATACTACAGGGGTAGGTATGAAGCCCCTGTGCACCCGCCACCACCAACCCCAGGGAAGCAGCTCCCCCGCAGTGTTTTACTGCAGCACAGTCATCCACAGAAACACACACTCACAGTGCAACAGTGACACCGACTAACCATAATCTGGTACTTCTTAAGATTCACCTGAAACATCTGATTAATCAGACCTTAGAATCAAAAAGAAACATTATTGGGGCGCCTTGGTGGCTTGTTGAACACCCAAATCTTGGTTTTGGCTCAGGTCATGAACTCAGGGTTGTAAGATCGAGCCCCACCTTGGGCTCCACGGCCAGCGCCTGTTTAAGATTTTAAACAATGTTTAAGATTCCCTCTCTCTCTCCGCCTCTGCCCCTCCCCACTCCCCCAAGAAAGAAAGAAAGAAAGGAAGAAATAAAGAAATAAGGAAAGAAAGAAAGAAAGAAAAAAAGAAAGAAAGAAAGAAAAAGAAACATTTTTGTCCATCATAGTAATTGTCCAAAATCTCCCCTGTGTGGATAGAGCAACAGAGCAACACCTCACTTGGACCATAGTAGCAGTTCGGTTCTATCAGTAAAGTACTTTAACCTTATGTGTATCAACTTTCTAAAGAGACCAAAAATACAATTATGTGTTTTCAATAATACCACCACCTCTTTTGTCAAAGACGCTATTCTCATGATATGATTTAATGGTCATGATATAAGAACCATTCGGTAACTTCAGCGCTTGTCACAAGCCTCTCTGAACAGGTTTTTTCCAAACAGTGAGCTGTGACCCATGAGGGGACGATGATATCAATTTAGTAGGTTCAAACAGCAGCTTAAAAAACTAAAAAGACAGCCAAATATACTGCAAGTATTTCATGGAACCTCTGTTTTCTCTTCATATATGCATGAGCCTGTGTATGTATATATGAATGTAAACAAATCTGAGCACATAGGAGGGGAAAAGAGGGTAGTACAGAGCAATGATTAATCCCCAGACTCTGGGCTAGACTGCCTGAGTTTGAGCCCTAGATGTATTATTTAGTAACTGTATGACCTTGGGTAAAACAGTTAAGATAACTCTTTACCTTAGGTAAAACTGTTTACCCCTGGTATAACAGTTAAGATAAGAACCTGGGTGACTCAGTCAGTTGGGCATCTGACCCCTGGTTTCCACTAAGGTCATGACTGTGAGATTAAGCCCCGCATCAGGCTCTGTGCTCTATAGGGAGTCTGAGATTCTCTCTCCCTCTCTGCTCCCTCCACCCCCACCTGTGCTCTCTTTCTCTCTAAAATAATAATAATAATAAAGATAACAGTGTCTCAATTTCCGCACTAGGGATAGTAATAGTTCCTACTTTATAAGGTATGGGATTAAATAAATTAATATGAGCAATCTGGCAGATAACAAACACCATGTAAGTGTTAGTGGAAAAGTGTGTGTGTGTGTGTGTGTGTGTGTGTGTGTTCATATGTCTGTATGTCTATATGCATAACATAAATACACATACTGAGCTGTAATACAAAATGTGCCTATTTTATCCTATGGGTAATAATCAGAAGAGCTTGAAAGCCATTGTTCTAGCTGAATTTATATGCCTTTCCTTTAAATAGAAAATTATGGGACACCGGGGTGACTCAGTTTAGCATCTGCCTTTGGCTCAGGTCCTAGGATCAAGCCCTGTGTCATGCTCCTTGCGCAGCAGGGAGTCTGCTTCTCCCTCTCCTCTGCCCCTCCCTCTTTCTCAAATAAATAAAATATTTAAAAAAGAAAAAAAAAGAGAAAAAGAAAAAGAAAATTATGCATCACAGAGTTTTCCCTTCATATCTGCCTCTTAGTTACCTCAGAAGTAAATATAAGACTCAGTTACGCCTGTCTCGTCCCAGACATCCATAACATCTACTTCGCTTCCCTTTTATCTGGCTTTTGACCAGTCTTTTTTTTTTTTTTTAGGCTCTCTCTTTTTAATCTATCTTTGAAAATGCCCTCAAGTCTCTTTTTGAAAGTAGGTAAATTTCAAAACATATGTAAAATAAAATGCACTTGATTTTAAAATTTATCAAGTAAGCATTATTTCCTAAATTCCCTTATACAACAGATAATGTTAACTGTACACTCAATTCCAAGTATTTGAAAAATACATACCTATAAAACTAAATATTTCAATATAATTTTAAAAGAAAAAAAGGAGAGTTTGAGCCATTTAACCTATTTTTTAGAATTGGCCACTGTTTTCATTTGTAAAATCAGAAACACCCAAAATTTCTAAAATTAATGATATGATTAAGGTAGATTAAGGTAGACTGACTAAAACAGATTATTCTTCTAGCATGTAAAGAAAAGCTATGAATCTAAAACATGATTAAATAACTAGATATTAAAAGTAAGCAAAAGAGACACAGTGAAAATATATGAAATCATAAGCAGTAATTTTCTTAAAAAGCACCAAGGTAGGCCATTTGTTTGGGGCATAAACATTTGTATCTTCTAGAAGATGCATAATAAAGAGGATCTAGATGAGACATAATATAAGTACCAGCATTCTAGGTTTAATCCAATTATAGTTTTTAAATAAACCAGGGCCATTTGACCCATTTGCTTAATTCCTTCAATGGTCAGAAACAGTAGCAGAGCTAAAGCAGGAACAGAAATCAGCACATTTTCTCAGGGATGGTGACAGCATTGAAGACTTAGTACAAAGGTTGTAGTACAAAAGTACAAAAAAGTACAAAGACTTAGTACAAAGACTATGTACAAAGGTTGAAAGTAAAACAGTCACAGGATTAACCACCTGTAGGTACCATTTATGCATACTGCATCAGTTTGAGTAATTAAAGACTAACTGTACAATAATCTTCTAGATCAAAACTTTGTAAGTTTCAGAGAAAGCACTAAAACACTACATGCATTAAACCAACTTATAACTGCATATATGTAACTGGCTATGGCCAACTCCTGACTATATCCATAAGGATGACCCATTTAAACCACAGGTCATTTCTTACTCCTGGTGCCAAATGACTTGAAAACCAAAGATTCTGGTCCAACAGGGAAGAAAAAGCTACAAAAGAAACCGTGTCCAACTGTGAGGTCTAGACTTAGAAATGATTACCCAAGGATGGTATTACCAGAGAATGTCACTAAAAGAAAAATACACAAAAACAATAAATAAGAACAACTAAGAAGCACATTCATAAATCATTCTATTTATACTTCAACAAACAAGCCATTTGACTAGCTACACAGTTATATCTTAGTGGCCAGTGCAAATGATCGTCTGTAGTAGACGTGAATGGTGGTTTACTAGATCACACTTTTGCAGGCTGGGGTACCCATACCCCAGCAGCTAATAGCCCACAATTGCCTCCCTCTGCCTCTGGAGAAAGGCCAAAGGTAGACAAAAGTCACAATCTCACCTAGGAGGTTATATTACACCGTTCTATACCCTGCCCCTACCCAAGCAGCCTACAGTCAATGACTACCATAGGTACAAAGGCTTGCCTCCTCACTTTGGCTCCAAAACTTTCCATGGACTCGGCCTGAATCTAGACCCCAGCTTAGACCGCATGCTGTTTAGGTTCTTTCCCTGCTACTTCTCCTTTCCTCACTCTCTCCTGAGAGCATCTTGCAATAAATCACATGTACCTAAGTCCCTGACCTGGGCTCTGCTTCTAGCAAACATGACTTAGGACAGTATCAGTAATAAATCAAATTGTATTTGATTTGACAATTGTATTTACACTAGGGAGACAATGTCAACCAATATATGGAATCATTTTATGATTAAGGCATAAAACACTAAAACATTTAAGCTCTACGATTTCCATAAACACTGTAGGTTTATATGGAAGCATAAGGCATAGTGGGTATATACAGATACAGATACAAACTTGTTTGAATAACAATTTTGACAATTTAATGAATACATGCTTTGAAAAGTACTATTTTAATAGGGATACTTTCCAAACACTTAAGAGAATAAAGTGACAAATGATGACTGAGTCATCATACTTCATAAAGTCTTCTATAAGATTCAAACCAAATATCCCCCCTCTATCATTTCACCAGTTAAGTTGCCTAGTGCAATTTCTAGCACCCTCTAGTGGCAAATTACCCAAGAGAAATAGAAATGACTCATTTAATAAATAAAATGTGTTTCTGAAAACCCTGCAGTAAAAATTAAAAATAAAAATAGAAAAGGCTGTCCCGTCAGGGATGATTTTCACAGAGTCTGGGACAATGAGACAATGGACCATGAGTAAAGAACTACCAGAGTCACCATTTCAACAACAGCACTTAAGATTGAGGTAAGTAACCAAAAGGTAAGTCTCTCTACTGGATAAATAAGTCTTTCCATGGGACAGCTTGAAAGATCTGCTATTGATTAGATGTAAAAAAAAAAAAAAAAAAATCCACACAGCAAGGAAAAAGTGACCTTCTCATAAGGGGACTGAGGTAGGCATAAATGGTTGCTGCTCATCAGATACTCTTGGTGGCAAGGTGCTATATTCTGCTGGTACTCATTCCATGGTTTCATAAGCCCAGGAATAATTCTATATTAAATAAAGACCAGATCCTTATTATTCAATTTGAAAGTTTGTATGTGATATATGTGTATATGTGTGTGTGTGTGTGTGTGTGTGTGTGTTTTAATGCTCCCTACTCTACCTCCAGCACTCAAAACAGTACTTGCCTCTTGATAAATACATGTGAATGAATGAATCCCAAATGCAATGGGACTGAACTGAAAGTTTTAAATAGAGAAGTGACAGGTCTAATTTTGTACTTAGGACGGACCACTCCAGCTGTAGTGTGGAGAACAGACCAGGAACAGTCAGCTGAAATCTGGGAGATCTGTGGTGGTTGTATTTCCCTCTTGCTGGACATATTTTAGGCTTTATCATAAAATATTTGTTCAGAAATAACATTCACTTACGTATCAAGCTAAGCTGAGGCCTTGGTAATGCGTTATATTAGCTCTTTTAGAAGCTGGGCTTCTTTCCCCTTCAGGTACATAAACAGCTGAAGTTTATACAGCATTTACTATAGGTCAGGCAATCTAAATGTTTTATTACTCATTTTCTGTATATTATAGCATAAGAATGTCAACCTAAAGTACAGAAAGGGTGTTCAGAGGAGCACCTGGGTGGCTTAGTCAGTTAAGCGACCAACTCTTGATTTCAGCTCAGGTCATGATCTCAAGGTCTTGAGACTGAGGCCTGCATCAGCCTCCATGCTGGGCGTGGAGCCTGCTTAAGATCCTCTCTCCTTTTCCCTCTGCCCCTCCCCCTGACCTCCACCCCATTCATGCACACATGCATTCTCTCTCTCTCTCTCTCAAAAATAAAAAAGGTAACTTCAGTTGAAATTACTCCCAGATATGCTAGCAGAGTGAACGACTATGTGAAAAATCTAGTTATCTTCTGTGAGGTAGGTATTATTGACTTATGTCAACAGGGACTTGGGCTCTCAGGAGTTCAAGTTATTTGCCCAAGGAACTCAAGTAGGTAATGGTAACCTCAAGATTCAAACCTGAATTGTGTATGGCATCCTGGCTACCCAAGTACTTCACGATTATGAATGCATCAAAACTGGAAGAGGAAATCAACTCAGCGGCACCCTTTATGGTTGTTATATGGTAAAAAAATTCTTTTTGGCATAATGGCAAAAAATCTCCAAAGTTCAGGATCATGTATAAAGAACAAAGAAAATTCAAAGAGAATACTAAAATCTTTTAGCTAAGACCATCACGCTCCATTAAGCATCAGAAATACTAATCCACACAATGGGTACACTTAAAGACTTTCCTCACCTATACCTGGACACATGTCTCAGAGAAAGCAAATGGTTAAAAATAAAGCAGCAGAAAAGGAGAGCAATAAAAACAGAATCAGTATTCTCACAAACAATCCAAAATTTCATCATGAAACAAAATACAGCTGACTCTTGAACATGGATTTGAACTACAAGTGTCCACTTATAAATGAATTTTTTAAATACAGTACAGTACTGTAAATGTATTTTCTCTTCCATATGATTTTCATCACATTTTCTCTAGCTTATTTTATTGTTAAATACACAGTGCATAATATAACACACAAAACATGTGTTAACTGACCATTTACATTATCAGTAAGGCTTCCAATACAAGAGGGTATTAGTAGTTAAGTTTCTGGGCCATCAAAAGTTATATATACACATGGGTTTTCAACTATGTGCACCCCTATACCCCATATTATTCAAGGGGCAAGTGTAATTCTAAAAGATGAATCAAAGCTATTTCCTGAACTTGGAAGTATCAATCTCAAGAATAATGTTAGAGATAAGAACATGGATTTTATACTTACTAAACTAAAATGCTTCATACTACTATGAGCTATGGAGATGGGGCAGGGCAACAGAGGTGGAAAAATACATAGGGATGATCCCAAGAGCTTATAATCTAAAAGAAAAACAGCAGACGTGAAAGAAAATTCAGAGAACCACTCAGTGCTATGTTCTCTACAAAGGATTTTCAGTGCTGCAGTTCAGATAATCAATCAATCTGACAAGGATTTAGACAGGCAGAAGAGAAGGGGAACACTAGGATTATGGGAATAAGATAAGGCAGAGTAGCAGAATATGGGAAAGGATGCATAACTGTAGGGGAGTAAAAGAAAATTAACCAGACTAGAAAGTAGGTGGACTATCAGGGTAAACGGACAAAAGAGGCAGGAGAAAACAGAGCTAAGCCTGAAAGCAAGGCAAGGCCTTGGATTTGAATTAATTAACTGCAAAAAAAAAAAAAAAAGGCACTATAAGTTCTGAAATAGGATAATAGCACAATATGCTGAATTTTAATGAGGATGATTACCATGTACAACAGAATATATGTAAAATGCACAAAATGGAAGAGAGAACTTGCAGAAAGGCAGAACAGCTAGGGAAGCCCTAACAATAATCCATGTATAAGGTAATACAAGTGACGGCACTACGAACAGAAAAGGTCAATCCAAGGGTCATTGTGAAGGAAAAATTATAGGGTTTTGTGAGAAACAAGAAATAAAAAGAGAAAAAAATCAAAAATTACTTTCAAGTTTCTATCTGAGGAAACTGGTCAGTGACAGACCAACAGAAATAAGATAGCTGAAAAGAAAAATAATTCAACAGTTTGAATAAAAAAGACATTTTTATTTTTACTTTTTAAAAATATTTTATTCATTTATTTATTTGAGAGAGAGAAAGAGCATGCACACAAGTGGGGGGAGGAGCAGAGGGAGAGGAATAAAGCAGACCCCCCCTGAGCATGGAGCCAACACAGGGCTCAATCCCATGACCCTGAGATCATGACCTGAGCTGAAATTGAGAGTCCAACTGAGCCACCAAAGTGCCCCCAAAGAGAGATTTTTGAGTGAATATTATATGCATTTAAGTATGAGATCAAAAGCAAATCTTTGATATTGTAATATTCCATAAAGTCTTCAAGATATTGGATGAATAGCATTTTATATAGTTCAAAATACATAAAAATTAATTCATCAGAAGAATTTTCAGTTTCAGTTCTAAAGAAAACCTGGCATGACACATAAAGACATCTGATGAGGCTTTTCTATTATTCTAAGTGGGGCTGGAAAAAATTATCTTAAAAAGGTAATGAAACTGAAGGATTAGTGGTGAAATTTTTGAATAAAAATTGAGATTTTATGATATTCATAAGAAAAGTTTCCACCTACTCCATTTAGTCATCAAAAATGTGATTTTAAATACAGAAATACCTACACTGACATCTTAGTTATTCCATGTTCTCATAAGAGCAAGCACACTGTCAGCTGACAAAAAGGAAAAGCAGTATCCACAGCTAACAACAGACCAAAAACACGACAGTGAAAAGGCATGAAATGAAAATGCCAAGGTAAAACATTACTGACAAAGTCTTTCCTCACCTTTGCAGAATTGTCTTAAGGACCTGTGATCACACCACTCAAAAAGCTGTCTAGATAACGGGATAAAGTATTAATTGTGTTGAAAGAAAATATACACCAAGTTTGATTTTATAAATTTGATAATAAAAATCTTACATGTTCGAAACTGGTGTCTAATTTTCCTTCCTCATATTCTCTTAGTGGTTTTTAGAATCAAACTTATACTAGTCTCACACAATGAACTGGAAGAAGAATCCCACTTTTTCTATTCTCCGAAAGAGTTTGTGGAGGATTAGAATGATCTATGTCTTGAATATTTGGCAGAACTCATTCTTAAAACTGAATCAAGTGTTGTCCTGGCAGGAAGATTTTTACTTACCCATTTCTTTAACAGTTATAGGATATTAAGGTTTTCTAATCTTTCTTCAATTGATTTGGAAATTTACACATTTCAAGATTTGTGAGCATGTTAAAGTTTGAGGAATAGTACACCTCAGAACATTAATTCCTATCAGCTCCCAAACTGTATGCAATTTTTGCCCAAAGATTCAGTTCTTTTTTTTTAATCCCATGATTTCAACATTACAACTATGGTTGTTTAAATTTTCTTTACCCACCAAACCTTTTTGCATCTCAGAAACTCTCCTGAGATTACTTTTTTTCTTCGATCTGTTAGAAATTCTTGTGAGGATGTGTTGGTGGAAAACACACTCAGCTTTTGTACGTCTGAAGATGTCTGTTTTGCCCTCACTTCTGAAAAATAGTTTGGTTGGGTATAGAATTCTAAATTGACAACTATTTTCTCCAGGCATTCTGCAGGTACTCTTCTTCTCTTCCAAGGCTTTTGTGGTTGCTGCTTTTGAAAAGGCGTCTGTTTGTCTGATCACTGTTCTTCCTTCATAAATATATATAAATAAGTCTTTTTGTTCCAGCTGCTTTTAGGAAATCTTTCTGTCTCCGGTGCTCTTCCCCTTCTCTATGATGTATTCATGTAAGACTTTTCATACATTTGTCTGCTTGGAAATTGTTCTGTTCCTTCAATCTGTGAATTCATATTTTCAGTCAATCTTAGTAAATTCTCAGTTACTACTCCTCCCCTATTAGCTCCTTCTTGGATTTGATTAGACAAATTTGTATCTTCTCTCTGTCTGCTACATCTTTATCTCCCTTTTATAAATGCCACCTCATTTTTCTCCATTTCATACTCTGCATATTTTCCTCAAATCCATCTCTCAATTTGCTAATTCTCTTTAGCTACATTTCATCTGCTAGTAAACCATCTATAAACTGAGTTTATAATTTGAATTACTTTTCACTTCTAGAAGTACTATTGGTTCTCTTTCAAATCTGTCTGGTCATTTTGTAGCAAGTCTTTTTTCCTTAATATCAGCATCAAAGTTCTGTTTAATTTTAAAAACGGTATATACATATATATATCATACTTCATGCCTAATAATTCCAACAGTCTCTGCAGGTCTAATTTTGCTATGTGTTGTTTCTATTTCTTTCACTCATGGTGACTTGCTTCTTAGATGCTTGTGATCATTGGCAATTAAGGTCATGTCTATAAAACTTCTTTATGGTCTAGGTAAAAGTTCATTCTTCCAAAGAGGACTTAAATTTGCTTTTCCTAGGCACTTGGGAATACTACCAACTTGGTATGTAAACGAAATTCTTACCTATTTTTTGTTCTTTGGGATCATACAAATGTGTACAAATTCAAGCTGCAAACCTGCACAATGCCTGCCTTATGTTTTGAATGCTCAGGGAAGGCTTTTGTTTATTTTTTTATTCTCTTCACCCGGAACCAATGCTGAGGGAGAAGAATTTTCTCTGCAGCTCCCTTTGCAGGGTGGATTTTCTTATTTAGTCTTTTGCATAGCAGTAACCTTCTCTACCTCTCAGGAGTCATAGATGATATCTCTCAGACCAAGCATGAAAATGGGAACTCCAAAGAACTAGCTCACAATTCATTGGTAGAATTTCCCAGAATAACCTCTGCCTTCAGGGGGCTTATATAGTCTCTAGATTTCTACTCCCACTTTCTTTCTGAATTCTAAGGATTTTCCTTATTCTTACCAGCTGACCTATACCATTGAGTAGACTTTCTTTAGAGGCATTTTATCCAGCACTTTAGGGGTTTAAAAATGAGGGGGATTTTCCAGGATATGCAAGCTGTCATCTTATCAGAGAGAGAACATACACTGCCTTTCTATTTCTACTTATGTATTTGGAATATACTGCCAAATATAAAATTGACAGATCAAGGAACAGAATTCGTTTCATGGCTTTTGTTACATGCTATAAAATTCAGTGATGAAAATTAATTAATATCACATCTTAATAGTGGCTTGAGAAGATTTATAGATTCCACATCTATTTTGCTTCAGAGAAGTTATCTAATAATATTAAATAAAAGTTTTTTGGTTTTGATGATATCTGGAATAAAACATGATCTTAGTCTGATTTTTATAACTTATCTTCTAAAAGAACGGCTACAGATGTTGGTAAGGATGCAGAGAAACTGAAACCCTCACACACTGCTGATGGAATGTAAAATGGTGTGGCCATTTAGAAAAGAATCCATAGTTCCTCAAGAAATTAAACATCAAATTATCATTTGAAATGGCAATTCAGTACTAATATATAACCAAGAGAAATTAGAACTTACGTTCACCCAAAAACTCATACATGAACGCTCAGAGCAGCATTGTTCGTAATAGCTAAAAGGGAAAAACAACCCAGCAACTAATGAACACATAAACAAGATGTGGTTTATCCATACAGTGGGCTATTATTTAGCCATAAAAAGGAAAGAAGCAGTGATCCATGCTACACGGTGGATTCAGCTAGGAAATATTATGCTAAGTGAGAGAAGCCAGACACGAAAGACCACATGACTCAATTACATGAATGTCCACAATAGGCAAATAAAAAGATACAGAAAGTAGGTTTAGTGGCTGTTTAGAGCTGGGAGGATGGTGAATCTTGGGAGGTAACAGATAAAGGTTTCACAGTTTCTTTTTGAGGTAAGGAAAATGTTCTAAAATTGGTTGTGGTGATCATTGCACAACTCTGTAAATATACTAAAGCCAGTGATTTGTACACTTTAAATGGATGAACAATAAGGCATGTGATTACACTGCAATAGGGCTATTAGAATAAAAACCATGCAGATAAAACAAATTCTGCGGCTACAGCATAAATTGACCTGAAAAATCGTTTGACAAGATAGCACAAGCACTATTTCTAAGGAAATCCAGTCCCCGTACAATTGTGACCCTTCTTCTCCTTTGAGCCGATACTGCCTTTGAAAGAGGAAGCAAACATAAGGACAAAATACATTATTTTGGTATTCTGAAAGCATGATTTCTTAGGGATATGTTAGGATGAGGCTAGTTTGCTCTAAAAATACATGTTTACAAATGATCTGAAGGAGGAAATGCACAGTAAAATCTCCCAAGCTGACAATTATACGATGCTCTTCCTGACAATAAGACATTTAGTTGATGAAAATAAATCACAGGGCTTGTTCGCGGGCAGCTGGAGAAGCCGGCTCCACACGATATGCTGAGGTACTCAAGAAGATGACGAAGAGCTTGCATGGCAAGGCCCTAGGTATGAAGGCTCAACACCAGATGACCTAAAGACAAATTACATGTGCATGAATATGGGAGGCCTGGGACCGATTCTGGAAGCCGAGAGAAAGGATTTTTCTCCTGCTAGAAGGTTTGGCCCTGTGGAAAGTATGGGCAGATCCCCTCATATGGACAGCAGCAATCCCTCCTGTCAGGGGCTGCGAATCTAGAAAGGAATACAGGCCCCTGAGGGCATGAAGCTAAACTCTACTGGGGAAGAAGAATGTTCTGTCCTCTGAGGCTCTCTCCCTGCTTCTGGGGAAAGAGACAACAGGCCTGCTGAGGATAGGAGAGAAAAATGAAAATCCTCCTTTTCACTTCTACCAGGAGGATGGAAAATAAGAGTGTTCAGTTCTCACCGCGGTGTAACTGCACAGCATCACACTCCAGAGGGAGAGCTGAGGAGAGGAGGTGCGCTCCTGGCAAGACCTGCTATGGGACCGGTGGGCCTGCTGCAAAACCGAAGTGTGGGGGCCTTGTTCACGAGTCATTTAGAATCTCGCAACAGTGACCACAGAGCACTACAGCTAACACGGGGCCCTTCCAAATGTGGGGATCGCTGCAACCACATGGGCCATACTCCCCACAGGTCTTGCCTCTTGAGCAGCAAGAACAGCAGCAGCAAAAACCCAGGAGGCACAGAGGAAAACCAAGATCATCGAAAATCCCAACACCCAAGACCGTTACCATTTTGGTGTATATTCCAGAGGATTTAACATAAATGCCTAGACTGCTGGCCCTGGAACAATATAGGTTTGAACTGCACAGGTCCACTTATACATGGAAATTTCTGGAAAAATACAGGACTGCAAATATATTTCCCATTTCTTATTTTCTTAGTAACATTTTCTTTTTTCTAGCTTTCTATATTATACAAATACAGTACAGAATACACACAACATACAAAATATGTGTTAATTGACTGTTTATGTTATCGGTAAGGCTTCTAGTCAATAGGACACTATTAGTAATTAAGTTTGGGGGGAATCAAAAGTTGCCCACAGATTTCCAGCAGTGCAGAGGACTGCTGCCCATAACCCCCTGCATTGTTCAAAGGTCAAGTGTACATGGAGACTTTGATTCATACCATTTTTTATTTCACAGAAATGGTATACTGTACATTCTCTTCTGTAGCTTTTTTTTTAAACTTATTAAAGTATGGAGAACGTTCAAAAATGTTAAATACAGATCAACTCATTCCAACTGTACAGATCACACAACATAAAGATCCATGTTCCATTTAATCAAACTCATATTGTTAAGGCTTCTGAGGGTCTTAGGTTTTCCATTATTAAACATGATGACCACTGGATATGAATAAAGTGGAGTGAGGATGGAATGAGTTAATAAGAATAAAGTATTTCACAGAGTACTTGGCAAGTCACAGGCTCTCTATAAATGTTAGTGATTTTAGTATTGTGTCCTATATAAAGATTGAACTAATTTACATTCCCAACAGCAGGGTAAAAGAAATTGGTTTTCCTAAATCCTTGCCAATCCTTCCAAATTTTCCCTTTTGTATTTCTTCTATGAATCATTTGTTCGTGTTCTTTGACAGCTCTCCTATTGGATTTCTTATGCTTTTAAATTTTTAACTGACTTCCATATTGAGGATATGAGTCCTTTGTTGTAAGATAACAAACACTTTTTTAAGCTTAAAAAATTTTTTTTAAGACTCACCTCCAGTTCCTAGGACCTTGAGGAGCTCAAAATTTTCAATCCCCACCTTCTCGGCATGTCCTGTTAAATTAGCTAAAAAAGGAAAGAGAAAAAAGAAGTAATTAAGGGAATCAGTAACAAGAGGGGGCCCATAGGGGCTTCTTAAATACCAGCAATGTTTTATTACTTGACTTCGGTGGTTAAGCCAGGGTTCACTTTATAATTATTTGTTAAACTATACAGCTATGTTTTGTGCAATTTTCCGTGTGTTATATATTACAGGAAAACTTTTTAAGAATTTAGTAGCTATATATCATTTGTACCTAAAGTTAACATAAAAATGAGGTGTTAAGAGACTACTGATCAAGATAATCTGAAAATAAGCACAAATTCCAGTATGTAGCTAGATATGCAGTACAAAGAAAACTGGAGAGATTTAGTATTTATTGAGTGCCCACTAAATACATCCCCAGCATCTAAGCTGGATTCTACTTCCGTTTCCTTTCTTTTTTTTTTTTTTTAAGATTTATTTTATTTGATTATTTTAGAGAGAGAGAGAGAGCACAAGCAGAAGGAGGGTCAGAGGGGGAGGATCTCCAACAAACTCCGCACTGAGCACAGAGCCCAATGTGGGACTCGATCTCACAACCCTGAGATATGACCTGAGCCAAAATCAAGAGAGACGCTCAACCGACTGAACCACCCAGGCACCCCTCTACTCCCATTTCTGCCACTATGCACCTGCCCATGACTTAGCCTGCATTAGTCATTTAACTACCCTGTGTCTCAGTTCCCTCATCTCTGAAATGAAATCACTGGTCTCAATAAACTCTAAGATCTCTGCTAGCTCTAAAATTTGTTTAAAAAGTATAAACTCTTTAAAAACATATTCTGTCCTAAATAAACAAAATTAGGATATCGTATGAAGGAGTATTTTTCCAAAGTATATTCCTTTGATTCTGGTCTTATCCTATAAGATGTTAACAGATGTTATATTTGGGAGGAAAACATGCTTTCAAGTCAAATAAACTTGAAATGGTTGGCTTAAACAAAGTTAATCGGGTTGCTTTACTGCTGAACTGCACAGATGAAATCTTCACAGATGGGAATCTTCAAAACTGAAATACTGTACGTGTCAAATTTATTGGATCACAAAATTATTTTTTATGGTAACACCCATTAATATTATGTGAACCATCATTCTGTAGACGTGGTTAAGGCAGGCTTCGCCCAAATCCTAGTTCTACCACTTAAAAGCCATGTGACCTTACATAAATTACTTAACTTTTCTGTGTCTCAGGTCCCCTCTAATGTGAAATGAGGATAATAAAAATAACTGCCCTCAGAGCATACTGATGTCTGCTATTTGCTTTGAAATGCATTTAAAAATAGGATGGATTAATGGATAAATATAGGTATGGCTAGATATGTGACAACGCAAATAGATAAAATGTTAATTACAGAATCTAGATAGTGAGTTTAAGAGTGTTCAACATGTCATTCTTCCAAATTCTCTGTACATTTGAAAATATCCATAGTAAAATGGCTGAAAATAAAATAATACCTATCTCATAGGGTTGTGATGAGGATTTAGTGAGTTAAATCTGTACAGAGCTTGCTATGCCACTAAGCATTATTATAAGTGTTTGTAAATAAACAATGCTCTGGGTCTACAACTTCAAGAAAAACCGACCCAACTAGGAACTTCTAGAATTAAAAGTTTCAGAGGAATAAGTGATTTCAGTGTCCTTCCAAAGTTTAACTAAATAATTAAATAATTAAACTAAATAATTAAAACTTTTTAAAATTATGGTCAAAACCTCGTAACATAAAATTTCCCACTTTAGCCCTTTTTAAGTGTATAATACAGTGGTGTTAATTATATGTACTATGTTTACAACAGATCTCTGGAACTTTTTTAATTTTGCAAAACAAACTCTATACCCATTGAATTTAATCTATTAACAATTTAATGTAATTTGGGTCAACCATTTTATTTTCTTATTTGTTTCTAACTTGTTTTTTTCTTTTTTCTTCTTTTAAAGTTTTATTTATTTAAATAATCTCTACACCTGGCATGGGGCTCGAACTCATGACCCCAAGATTGAGTCGCATGCTCTTCCAACCAAGCCAGCCAGCCGCCCCTTAACTTGTCTTTTCTATTGTTTTCCCATGTTCCTACTTTTCCTACTTAAAACAACAGCAACAACAACAAAATACCATTTACTTTTTCGGATTTCATTTCAATTTTCACATTGGGATTTTAGCTCTACTTCTTTGCATTATTAGAGTAGTTGTTGCCCTAAGGATTATAGTATACATCTTTAGTTACTCACAGTCCTCTTATAACTAATACTGTACCATTTCCCTAAAAGTAAAGAAACTTTGCAATCATTCTTCATGGAATACAAACGTATTAAACGGAGTTAGTATCTTCTAAATATGCTATATATGCACAACTTATATGATTTATAAAGAAAATGAGAGACAGAGGCTTCCCCATTTCTGTAGATATTTATCATTTTTGACCACCTTTTTTTATCTTTTCAAGGATCCTAAATTTTACCAGGTAGAAGTTTTTCTCAGCCTTGAAGAACTTCCTTTGACACTGCCTGTAGTGCAGAATTCTCAAGTTTTCTTGTATCTGAAAAAGTCTTTGCCTTCATTTAAATTTTTTCATTGAGGTACAGTCCATAAAACTTCCCCTTTTAAAGGATACACATCCGTGGTTTTTAGTCTACTCCCAGTTGTGTCATTGGCACCACTAATTCTGGAATCCTCTTCATTTCTGAAGGATACTTCTCTTTGATAAAGAATTCTGGGAGGACAGGCCTTTTTCTTTCCTTCCAGCACTTTTAAACATGTTCTTTCACTCTCTTTTGGCCTCTGCGGTTTCCGAGGTGAAGTCAGTCATTAAATGGATCATTGCTCCTCTATTTGAAATGTTATCATTTTTCTCTTACTGCTTTCAACATCTGCTCTTTATCTTTGGCTTTCCAAAGTTTTGCCACGATGTGTCCTGATGTGGACTTCTTTGGGTTCAGTCAGCCTGGTATTCACTGGTACCTTGTATCTGTCAGTTTGTTTTTCATCAAATTTGGGGAATTTCTGCTTTAACTTTTCAAATTTTTTTTTTCTATCCCATTCTCTCTGTCCTCTGAGATTCCATTTCCATGCATGTTAGATTGTTTAATACAACCTAAAAAGTCCCTGAAACTGTTCATTTTTTGCTCCAATATGTTTTCTCTCTGTTCTTCAAATTAATTTCTATTGCTCTATCTTCAAGTTCATGTACTTTTCCTTCTGCACCTCTATTCAGCTGTTAAATCCACCTACTGAATTTTTATTTCAACTACTGTATCTTCTAATTCTAGAACTTCCATTTGGTTCTTTTCCACTGTTTCTATTTATTCTTGTTTTGTTACTCACCGAGAGCATGACATTTTATTTCACTGAGCATATTATAACAGCTGCTTTAAAACTTTTGTCTCCTACTGCCCTAATATCCCATTCATCTCAGGGTGGAACTCAGCTGATTACCTTCCTCTTTCAATATGTTCCATGTTCTGGATTCTCCATATATGGGGTAATTATGGCTTGTAGAAATGTTAATTTGTGAAGACTATGAAATTGTCAGTTTTTTCTCCAGTGAGAGTTGTTTCTTTCTTTAGCTGGCAAATATCTTGGGTTGGCCTGAACTGTCAACTCTTCTTCTTAGGTGGCAGCTCCAGTCCAGTTCAGATTTTTTTGTCTTTAGCTGAGCTGTTCTGGTTTGTTGTACTCATGCATGGCTCCAAGGTCAGTAAGAGATGTGAGCTCACAAAAGACTCCCCCTCTCTGGCTCTTCTCCTTCTGGGATTTCTCTACTATCTTCAGTGATGACGGCTCTCTGGTTTCAGTTTTCTAGTCTCCCTGGCCAGAGAAACTATTGTTTTCCCACCAGAGTCCACAGCACAGACTGTACTTAGCCTGAAGCTAAAATCAGTGAAAAGGCGAAGTTACTCCTTATAGCTCCCTTCCTACCCTCCTCCAAATATGTACTCCCCAGTAGATCCTGTCTGCTTCTGTCCACTCACAAGTGCCTTAAATAGTTGCTTTTTATATTAAATCCAGGTTTTACAGTTGTTTTCTGCAAAGGAATTCTCCAGGAGGGGGTCTTTTCCGAAATTACGAGAAACAGAAGTCTTCCTGCATACCGTCAACAGGATGAAAGGAAGAATACACCACCCCCAATATGCCACTACAGCATGCTGATTCTTTTGAAATAAAGTTACTTAAGAAACAGCCAGAGAAAGAAGGACACTGACCTCCTTTGCCCCTCATCCTGAAAGCAGGAAACAAGTTTCTCATTTGAAAGGTATCCTCCCTGTACCAGGAGGGTAGAAGGCATCTTTATTACCAGAAATAGAGGATTTAGGGCCCAGAAAGCTATATAAACAAACTTTGTTACTTCCTCACTAATTTGCTATCTCAAACCCAAATGCTTCAGTCTTACCAATTTATCTCAAAGCTAACTGCTTTGGTGACTTCTTTGAGTCTCATATTTCCATAGGCTCCTGGACATACAAAATTAAATGTTTTTCCCTTCATTAGTTTATGTTATGCCAATTTAATTATTAGGCCAGCCAAAGAACCTAGAAGAAAAGGAGGGAAAGGTTCTCTTCCCCTGCAATTAAAAAGTTTCTAGGGCGCCTGGGTGGCTCAGTGGTTTAAAGCCTCTGCCTTCGGCTCAGGTCATGATCCCAAGGTCCTGGGCTCAGGTCATGATCCCAAGGTCCTGGGATCGAGTCCCACATCTGGCTCTCTGCTCAGCAGGGAGCCTGCTTCCTCCTCTCTCTCTCTCTCTGCCTAGTTGTGATCTCTGTCTGTCAAATAAATAAATAAAATCTTAAAAAAAAAGACCTTTAAAAGAAAAAGTTTCTACTTTAATGGCTGCCCTAGCAAGTTAACTTCAAAGAGTAAAATAAAATTAAAAAGGTGATCTGATAGATCATCTCAGGGGTCTTCAATTTAATACCTATATAATTCTTTTACATTACATCTGTTAGGCAAAGTGAGTAATCAGACATACGGAAACAGATCAGTAGGAAGCTCTACCAATATTCAGGCATGGGGGAGAAATTTATTAGTTATAAAGATCTCTTTCATTGTGTTAACAACAAAACACATAAAAACAAATGGTAAATAGGATTACTGTATAGAATCTTCAGCACTGACAAGCACATATTCGAGCCTATGAGTCTAGGTGTCTAAATGGTTCTCATTTCTGTGCTATCACTTGTTATAATACGTAGAAACCTTTGAACATGAAAGTCTAAAAATAAGCTACATTTCTCTTAATTAAATTGTTAACCTCAGATTAAGAGCTCAAACTTCCCGGCAACACCACCAACATTCATCAGAACAAGACTTAAAATATTTACATACTGTGTTTCACCCTGGAGGTGAGGTAAACATCAGCCAATTACAGAAATCTGCATTTCGGAGTCATTACATGCGGGAGCGAAGTCCAAAATGTACACTGATCAGATGGTGAGAAGCTACTCCACGCCAGGGGCCAGACTGTACCAGAAATAAGCCTTTACAACTGAGAGACAGGATTGTCCATTGTTTTCCTTCGTATGTGAAAATAAATGCCACTTTATTGTGGTTGCAGGAGCTCCTTTTCCTGGGCCAGGCCAGCCTCTGCCCACCATACCCTCCTGTCTAGTTCTCTCCACAGGTAAGAGAAGTTACTAACCTAATTATGCAGGAGTCCCAAAATCCTGATTGGGCACAGTTAGCAGGATGGCGGAGGGGGTGGGGTGTGTGTCACTGTGTTAAAATAACAGTCTCCTCGGGGCGCCTGGGTGGCTCAGGGGGTTAAAGCTGTCTTCGGCTCAGGTCATGATCTCAGGGTCCTGGGATGAGCCCTGAGCCCTGCATCGGGCTCTCTGCTCAGCAGGGAGCCTGCTTCCCTTCCTCTCTCTCTGCCTGCCTCTCTGCCTACTTGTGATCTCTGTCTGTGAAATAAATAAATAAATCTTAAAAAATAAAATAAAATAAAATAACAGCCTCCTCACAGGGTCTGTGTTCCTGCCTCAAACTCTTGGGCTGGCCTGAGCCATGGCGGACCAACGGCCATTCTCTTGCACTTCCCCTTCAGCCTCCAGAAGTCCCTCCTTTTCCACAGCTTCACCTCCCACAGGTGCCGTTACCCACAGTTCACTGGCGGCCAGGGGCAGAGGATCCTCCTTTTGCTGCGCCCTCAAAAGGTCACACTGTGTTACAATGCCTGCACATCACTCACCTCTGCTCATCGCGAAAGCATTTTATTATCTCACATCATCACAAGAAGGGTGAGGTCAGTACGGTAAGACAGTCTGAGAGAGAGAGAGAGACTATATTCACCGTTTCATTACAGTATATTGTCTGACTGTCCTGATTATTATTTTTGTTAATCTCTTACTGTGGCTAATTTATCAATCAAATTTTATTATAGGTATGTATGTATGTCTAGGAAAATGCATAGTATATTGACATTTGGTACTATACGTGGTTTCAGGCACCTGCTGGGGGTCTTGGAACATTTCTCCTGAGGATAAGGTGGGGCGACTACTGTATACAGCAGTCAACAAAGCAGAGCCAGAGGTTCCTCTGGGACTGGGTGTTCACTTACTTATTTGTTCTCCCCTCCAACCTTCTAGTTCACAGACCTCTGTATGCTGGTTCTAAATGGTGATCAGATGAGGTTGAGAGGGAAGCAGGAGTCCTGACTTAGGCCTTAAGCCTGAACTACTTGCACCAAGGCACTTTCAAGGAGAGTTCTACACGAATGTGCTGGCGGTTTTCAGCCTTTATTCAGGTGGCCCTCTTGAGTCCCGTGGGCTACTGTTTCTTGCAGATGGTCCCCTGATGACTCCAGCAGTAAAAGTTTATTGGCTGGGCAGAGTTTGGGCATTTCTGGATCTCTGGCTAGAATGACGTGGCACCAAAACCTTACCCTCAATTCCTAATTCCCAACTAAAAGGATAAACTCCTTCCCACAGAAACAAGGCCTTATGAAAACTCTTCACAAATGTATAAAATAATACCAAAGAATATCAACAAACTAAGACTAGAGCTATTTAGTTGGTACATAATAGTACAGTCTCATCAATTGCTCTATCTGGCAGCTATTGTCATGCCTACACCTCTTGAGTCATTAAATATTAGTAAGCGTGGATTAAAACAAAGAAAATGTTTTTTAAACTTTTCAAGGTCTATGTTAGGCCTATCTCTACAGTTAATCAGCTCAGATAGTCTCCTCTCATCAAAAGCATTTATAGTTTTTTACATCAACACATTATTCGGTTTATTCATTTCAAAAAGATAGGTAGGAAGAGTTGTAATGCTTTCCAAAAGCAGTTTTTACTAATTTTTTTCTTATTAAAATATTAGAAACTACCCCATTGAAAATCCTTTACTTCTTCATTGGTGTTATTATCCTAGAATGTGTTCTTCCTGGTTAGGAAATCACTTTTAAAGTTGAATTTCACAAATTCTTTTCTAAGAAGTCAATGGATCTTTTAAAAATGTTTGCCAAAACTCAAATGAATTTCAATGTTTCTCTTTAGAAAACAGTTCGAATTATTAATAGCTCTTAAAGGAAAAATCTTGTCTTACACAATGAATATAAAGTACTTGGTTTTTTAACACTACAACTGGATTCCTTTGGCTCCTCAAATAATATGGTTTTGTGCTATGTAGAAAAATATGGCCAATATAATTTTTTAAATAAGAAATTTAGAAAAACCAGATAATTGTCTTTTCTCTCAAATTTAAATAGTTTTGTTGCCTGTTCTACTATTATTATAAAATAATCCTGATTTGTGGCTTAAAAAAAATAGATAATATAAATAGGTCTAAAGTAGACCTTGAAAACCTCCCATATCCCCACCAAAGATTACGACTGTCATTCCTTAATGTTTTCTCCCAGGATTTGAGCCATAAACCTATGAGTGATAAATGGCTTCTCAGCCAACTTTCTAGGCAATTCTACCGTCAAAGGTAATTTGTAACGCATTTTATCTATGACCATTTCTTTTAAGTTGATATGTTTAAGTCACAATTTCCCAATCTCATGGAGGAAAATAATCAGGAAAAACACATTTTTCATTCTGTTACCATAGTTTCTGCAAAGCTGCACAAATGTAATTGCTCAGAGCATGTGCTGAAATCATTTGATTAGATCCAATAATTCATCTGTATTAAAGCTAAGAAAAGGTTTAATTTAAAGCACTTTTACAATTAAAGTAGAAATAAAGAAGAATAATGCTTCTGAGGCCATTTCAAGTAAGTTGTTAGCATATGAGTGAGGTACTCCTATGCCAGATTTTATTCAGTGGATTAATCATTTATTAAACTTGCAATAAGCTACAAGAAATTTAAGTTATTAGAAAGGATTATGGAGTCTATGGACAATAAGGGGAATATCATTATCACATAAAACTACGTAAAAATACTCACTGAGGGGCGCCTGGATGGCTCAGTGGGTTAAAGCCTCTGGTTTCGGCTCAGGTCATGATCCCAGGGCCTGGGATCGAGCCCCACATCGGGCTCTCCGCGGAGCAGAGAGCTTCCTTCTCTCTCTCTCTCTGCCTGCCTCTCTTGCCTACTTGTAATCTCTGTCTGTCAAATAAATAAATAAAATCTTAAAAAAAAAATACTCACTGAGAATACAAGTTCTCATTTACTCATTGAACAAATACTCACTGGGTATCTATGCACACCTGAGCCAGCTGCTAGGTCTTTAAGAAACAGGATTTGAAAATGTGAGAAAGGCTAGGGACTTCTGGGCTAGAAGACTATGTGGAGCAAAAGCTCAAGTTGGAATAAGTACTTTCCTAGTACAGAAGTAAGAGGATTGTCCTAATTAACTATGATGGGCTTATGTGGGGAAAACAGTAAAAGTACTACATCAAATGGGTACACAAAACTAGCTGATTCAAAACCTAGAATGCCAGACTAATTAGCTTGACTTGAATCCATAAGTGGTAATGGCTCCTGACAAGATTTTAGAGAATTACATTGGCAATAGTGTGCCATGCGGATGGCAGCAAGGAAAAACGAGAGCTAAAAGGGGGAGAGGTTAATGCAATCAACTAGATGTGTGTTAACAAGAATCTTGTCTGAGTAGAAACTAGAATAAAGAGGAAAGAAGGAGCCTAAGAATCACTGCAATATCCAGCTCAAGAAACACGTGCTGAACACCTGACTTGGGTGCTGAGACCACAAAAGCAAACAGGGCAGGGTCCCTACTTTCAAAGATAAATAAATTGAACTTTGTTTCTCCCCCTCCCCTACTGGCCCCATATCTAAAGTATAGGAAATGGAGTCCCTTGGGTGGCTCAGTCAGCGTCTTAACTCTTGATTTCAGCTCAGGTTGTGATCTCAGGATCCTGGGATCAAGCCCCACCTGGGGCTCCCTGCACAGTGTGGAGTCTGCTTCTTTCCCTCTCCCTCTCCTCCCACTTGCACATCTGTACTCTCTCTTGCTCAAATAAATAAATCTTAAAGAAAAAGTACAAGAAATGAAAGTCTGGTAAATGGTAACGTTACTAATGAATTTTGTTGAAAGGGGAAGTTGAAAGGGGAAGTTTTGGGGTTTCAACACTGATTTTGGAGTGATGGCAGGGCATCCCAAAAAGGCTGCCGTGTAGACAGTTCTAGACAAGGAACTGAAGTTTGGCAGCATGCTGATGGGGTTTAGAACACACTACCTGCCAAACACAGCCCCTTGGCATACTGAATATTTTAAACTGAAGGAACCTTCAGCAGCCTTCCATTTTTTAGCACCTTCACTATTAAAGGAAGGAGTTTTGACCTCCGCCTGAAGCAAGTCATAACACTTTCCTACGAGAGGCCCCCTGGCCAGGCCCAGAGAAAGGAGCATCCCTATTTTTGTAGACAGGGGACACAGGGAGGAGTCTGAACAAACAGGTCTCTTGCTAGTAAGTTTCTCCCAGGTTACTACACTTACCTCATACCTTTGCCTTCTCATACCCCTGTTCTACGACCTTCCATGCCATCAAACCTAACATGAAAATGTGAAGTTTATGTCTCCTGGGTTTTCGTTTCCTTATGAAGCCTCCCATGTCACATAAAATTTGCTACATAAATATATATGCTTTTCTCTTGTTCATTTGTCTTTTGTTACAGGGATCCCAGAGAACTTTGAAGGGCAGAGGAGGAAAAAAGTTATTAGAAGAGCAAACACTTTAAGAAGAAAGCCCTCGGGAGACAACACAGAAAGAAGGGCAAGTCTTGATGAAAACCAGGAGTGAGGATGTAGGAAGAAAAGAGCCAGAGAAAAAGTGAAAAAAATGAACAGTGTACAGAATCTAAAGAAAGAATGCCCCCCAAAACCCTGAATTACCAATGCAGTCAAACATGGTACAATGGGAAATATTTATCTGGTCTTTGTCCAGGTTCCCAGCACACAACACCTTGAAGCTTAGGACTGTCAAGAATGGTAACAGTGTC